>CM064552.1:5160096-5187596 GCA_032716605.1 Paralithodes platypus | reverse complement strand
GCACTCTGGGGAGGTCACATTCTTAACTCATAACCTTTGGAATGTGTGTGAGAGAGAGAGAGAGCGAGCGGTCGGTCGGTCAAGGGGGGGGCATACTGTAATAAACTTTAGTTAATAATTGAGCTGGTTTATTTTGATGTGTGAGAGAGAAGGGTGGCTATAAAGATGATTTAACCCGTTTGGTACCGGTGAAGTATTTTGTATTCTATTCTAGCTATATTTAGACGATATTGTGCAGAGCTTAAGAAGGATCTGTGGTAATAAAAAGAGTTTATTAAGATAATTTGAAGCTTGTTAATTGCTGGAGACCCTTTTTAAGCTCAGTAAAATCCTTAATTGTTGCCAGAATAAAGTTAAAAGGACGTCGCGGTACAGAAGGGGTTAAGCTAAAGATGAACTAGAGATGAAATTATACCGTATTTTTTGTGGAAACTGCACACGTGGATTCTTATATATTTATTTATTTATTTATTGATCCTTGTTATAAATATTATAAAAGGACCTTAATGCTGTACATAATTGTTTTAATAAAAACCTTATTTTCAATAAACAAACAGGATACAGCCAGATAAATCATCCACTGCATAATACATTATAATTATGACGTGATTCCTGTATCCTGTGTGTGTGTTACTCAGTTACTTGTTCGTCAAGGGGAATCCACGCAATGCGAGCTAAGCTCATTATTATCGCGCCTCCTTAACTGGGAATGTATTGCGTGAAATGCATGTTAAGTGTTTTATGTACTGTTGGAATGGCTGTGGATGTGTGTGTAGTCTGTATTTAGCCAATTGGCGACATCGGAAACGAAGGCTTAGGGTGGATCTGTATGGTACCATTCTCACTATAGACGGTACCGTCTCGCCCGAAGGCTTAGGTAGCCATCAGCTTAGGTGAACCATATGATACCCATCTCGCCTTGTACCATTTTTGCCAACCCCAGATGGGACGTCACAACGTCGTCCACTTATTCCAGGTACCTATTTACAGCTAGGTGAACTGAGGCGAACACATGACAGGAGACAAGCCCAATTTGTCTCCGCCCGGCCGGGGATTGAACCCCCGACCCCTCGTGTGTGAGACGAGAGCTCTACCTACTAGGCTACGGGCTGTGTGTGTGTGTGTGTGTGTGTGTGTGTGTGTGTGTGTGTGTGTGTGTGTGTGTGTGTGTGTGTGTGTGTGTGTGTGTGTGTGTGTGTGTGTGTGTGTGTGTGTGTGTGTGTGTGGGGGTGGGGGGGTATAGATGTAGTTTGCCATGATACTTGTCTTGAGTGAGAGACCTCATTTTGTGAGGAGGCATAACTGGATGCATCTCTCCACACTAGTCTATCCCTATCTATCTAGCTATCTATTTCTCTATATATCTATCTATCTATGTGTGTGTGAGTGAGTGTAAAGATGTAGTTTGCCATACTAATTGTGTTGAGAGTGAAAGACCTCGTTTTGAGAGGAAGCATGTGGCTGCATCTATCCTATATAGTTGAGATATATAGATAGATATGGAAGAAAATAGAGTTGAGATATAGGTAGACAGAAAAATACATTTAGACAAAATATAAATGAGTTGATACATAGAAAGATAGATATGGAAGAAATAGATAGAAAAATACATTAGACAAAATATAAATGAGTTGATACATAGAAAGATAGATATGGAAGAAATAGATAGAAAAATACATTAGACAAAATATAAAATCGTTGAGATATAGATAGATAGAAAAACATATATAGACGAAATAAATTAGTTGATACATAAATATATAACAATACATATATACAGTAGATGTAATAAAAAGAGTTGAATGATGCGCAAATTCAGCTTTATTCATGCAAATAAGGTTAAATTTGCACCTTGCTTGTCATGTCCTTAACATAGCGCTAAGGGGGGGGGGGGGGGGGGGTGTACGATGTAGGATATGCAAATTCTGATAAATGAAGTTCTAAATGTCTGCTTTGCGAGTCACCCACTTAAATGGCACATGGAGATTGATGGCATGCAGAAACACACACATACACAATAACGTACATACAAAGTCAAACACACACACCTTTACACATGCACACATTAACACACACACACACACACAGTAACACACACAGTAACACACACACACACACAATCAGTACCGTAACACACATACACAAACAGTAACACACAAACAGTAGCACACACACACACACACACACACACACACACACACACACACACACACACACACACAGTAGCACACACACACACAGTAGCACACACACACACATACACGGATAAAGGTAGACATGCAGTATTTTGTTTTATCTTTTTCTTTTTAAACCTGGCGAATTCGCTCTTGCTCGCTTTTTGGACTAGATAATTATATTTGAAGCGGATTAGCTGATAGTACTGCATAATATATATCTTGAAATTAAAATGGAAATGTTTATTTAACCAATATATATAATATATATTATTTACAAGGTAGTACTGGTACATAAAACAATGGCTGAGCCTTTTTAGAGGAAAACTCTCTTAAAAGGCACTTTTTTTAAATTTCACTCGAAAACAAAACTAATTACTTAAATTATTTTTTCGGTGTTATATACAGTATAATTAAGATAATAATGTAAAACCATTAAGTTGACTCATTATTTTAGCAACTTAAAGATTGATTCGGCCACAGCATCATCAACCAATTAAGTAGAGTTCTAGAGACCTAAGTGTTTAAATAAAAGAGAGAGCGTGGGGGGGGGGGTTAACAACACACAATTGACGAAATTATGAAATGACAGAGAGAGAGAGAGTGGAAGTGGGAGTGGGAGTGGGGGGGTTGTTAGGTAGCTACTAACTAGACAGGACAGGTCACCATAAAAGGAAAACCTTGTATAATAATATTCCCACTCCCCCACACCCCCCTCCCCTTAATCTCCCCCTCCACCCCTCCCCTAACTCTACTGTCTCCCTCCTCACCCCTGCACCCTACTCTCTTTTCAACTCCCTCCTCCCCTTAATCTCCCCCTCTACCCCTCTCCTAACTCTACTGTCTCCCTCCTCTCCCCTGCACCCTACTCTCTTTTCAACTCCCTCCTCCCCTTAATCTCCCCCTCCACCCCTCCCCTAACTCTACTGTCTCCCTCCTCTCCCCTGCACCCTACTCTCTTTTCGACTCCCTCCTCCTCTCTTTGTTTGTATGTATTATTTATGTTATAGTGTAAATAATAAGAAAATAGGTTATGCTTGAATTAGGGCGAAATTTTGATATGCACCTTCGCCTTGTTAAGATGATCGATGTAATTAGGATACGTGTGTAGTGTGTACCATTTGTATATTAGGATACGTGTGTAGTGTGTACCATTTGTATATTAGGATACGTGTGTAGTGTGTACCATTTGTATATTAGGATACGTGTGTGTGTACCATTTGTATATTAGGATACGTGTGTAGTGTGTACCATTTGTATATTAGGATACGTGTGTAGTGTGTACCATTTGTATATTAGGATACGTGTGTAGTGTGTACCATTTGTATATTAGGTTACGTGTGTAGTGTGTACCATTTGTATATTAGGATACGTGTGTAGTGTGTACCATTTGTATATTAGGATACGTGTGTAGTGTGTACCATTTGTATATTAGGATACGTGTGTAGTGTGTACCATTTGTATATTAGGTTACGTGTGTAGTGTGTACCATTTGTATATTAGGATACGTGTGTAGTGTGTACCATTTGTATATTAGGATACGTGTGTAGTGTGTACCATTTGTATATTAGGATACGTGTGTAGTGTGTACCATTTGTATATTAGGATACGTGTGTAGTGTGTACCATTTGTATATTAGGATACGTGTGTAGTGTGTACCATTTGTATATTAGGATACGTGTGTACCATTTGTATATTAGGATACGTGTGTAGTGTGTACCATTTGTATATTAGGATACGTGTGTAGTGTGTACCATTTGTATATTAGGATACGTGTGTAGTGTGTACCATTTGTATATTAGGATACGTGTGTAGTGTGTACCATTTGTATATTAGGTTACGTGTGTAGTGTGTACCATTTGTATATTAGGATACGTGTGTAGTGTGTACCATTTGTATATTAGGATACGTGTGTAGTGTGTACCATTTGTATATTAGGATACGTGTGTAGTGTGTACCATTTGTATATTAGGATACGTGTGTAGTGTGTACCATTTGTATATTAGGATACGTGTGTAGTGTGTACCATTTGTATATTAGGATACGTGTGTAGTGTGTACCATTTGTATATTAGGATATGTGTGTAGTGTGTACCATTTGTATATTAGGATACGTGTGTAGTGTGTACCATTTGTATATTAGGATACGTGTGTAGTGTGTACCATTTGTATATTAGGTTACGTGTGTAGTGTGTACCATTTGTATATTAGGATACGTGTGTAGTGTGTACCATTTGTATATTAGGATACGTGTGTAGTGTGTACCATTTGTATATTAGGATACGTGTGTAGTGTGTACCATTTGTATATTAGGATACGTGTGTAGTGTGTACCATTTGTATATTAGGATACGTGTGTAGTGTGTACCATTTGTATATTAGGATACGTGTGTAGTGTGTACCATTTGTATATTAGGATACGTGTGTAGTGTGTACCATTTGTATATTAGGATACGTGTGTAGTGTGTACCATTTGTATATTAGGATACGTGTGTAGTGTGTACCATTTGTATATTAGGATACGTGTGTAGTGTGTACCATTTGTATATTAGGATACGTGTAGTGTGTACCATTTGTATATTAGGATACGTGTGTAGTGTGTACCATTTGTATATTAGGATACGTGTGTAGTGTGTACCATTTGTATATTAGGATACGTGTGTAGTGTGTACCATTTGTATATTAGGATACGTGTGTAGTGTGTACCATTTGTATATTAGGATACGTGTGTAGTGTGTACCATTTGTATATTAGGATACGTGTGTAGTGTGTACCATTTGTATATTAGGATACGTGTGTAGTGTGTACCATTTGTATATTAGGATACGTGTGTAGTGTGTACCATTTGTATATTAGGATACGTGTGTAGTGTGTACCATTTGTATATTAGGATACGTGTGTAGTGTGTACCATTTGTATATTAGGATACGTGTGTAGTGTGTACCATTTGTATATTAGGATACGTGTGTAGTGTGTACCATTTGTATATTAGGATACGTGTGTAGTGTGTACCATTTGTATATTAGGATACGTGTGTAGTGTGTACCATTTGTATATTAGGATACGTGTGTAGTGTGTACCATTTGTATATTAGGATACGTGTGTAGTGTGTACCATTTGTATATTAGGATACGTGTGTAGTGTGTACCATTTGTATATTAGGATACGTGTGTAGTGTGTACCATTTGTATATTAGGATACGTGTGTAGTGTGTACCATTTGTATATAAAATCATATCCCCTCTTCCATTCCCCCTCCTTTCCCTCCCCCTACTCTCTTGTCTGCCTCATACTCTTCTTGCCCTTCCTTCCCTCCCTCTACTCCCTTATGTAAATTAGGAGTAGGGTAAAGGAATGTATAATCACCTTTGCCCTTGTGAGACAATGCATATGTGATTGTATGTATTTATGCTATCTCAAAAAAGAATCAAATCAAATCAAATCCACTCCCTTTCCCCTCCCCTTCCCTCGTCCCCTGCTCCATACTCTCTGGTCTAAACTCTTCCACCCCTCACCCGCCCCTTCTAAACTATCTCCCCCTCCCCCTCTTCCAAATTGTCCTTTCCCTCCCCTCCCTCCTTTCTAAACTCTGCTCTGAGTTACGAAGAGGTCAAGGATCGAGATTGTTAACCTCTTCATTACCGGTACCGTCATTTTATTTTTGTTCTGGCTACTATTAGGCGATTTTTTCAGTTTAAAAAGGGCCTCCAGCAATTAACAGGTTCCGAACTATCTTGCTTAACCCTTTTTACTACGGTACCACAGATCCTTCTTAAACTGCACACAATCTTCTAAATCTAGCTAGAATGAAATAAAAAAGTCGTCGCCGGTACAGAAGGGGTTAAGTTCGTTGGCGCTACCTATACCACTACCAACCCCCACCTACCACCACTACCCAACAACAAAAACTAACACCTGTTTTTTTAATGTGTCTGGCCATAGTGACGCCTTAACAAGTTACCATATTTGTGTGTGTGTGTGTGTGTGTGTGTGTGTGTGTGTGTGTGTGTGTGTGTGTGTGTGTGTGTGTGTAGAAGCTGAAGTTAGGTTATGTTGACTGATATATGTGTTGCCATACATACTAATACAGATACTAAGTGTGTGAGTTGAAATATAGTGATGTCAGACGTTCCTAGTATGACCACGTGATACCTTAACCACCAGCCCCCCTCTGCTGGCGAGATCACCCGATTGGGTGGCACTGCAAGGGAGGCTGCGGACGGTGGGGGTGTAAGCCCATGGGATAATGATCCCCTCCCCCGTTGCCCTCTCAGAGACAGATCTCATCATTTTTTCCTTGCCCCTCAAGTTTCTCTTCATAACTATTATTGGGCATAGGGCCCTGGGAGGGGCTTCGGTGTCCCGGGCGTTTCCGCACTCTCCTCAGCTCCTTGCCTCGGAGCGGCTTCGGTCACCTGGGCATTCTTTAGTGGTAAAGCTGGGAGGGTTTTGTGGTGGCACTTGGTTATGACCTATGCCTTGCTCGGGACCTTGGGGCTGCTCGGCCAGACAGCCTGGGGATCAGCAACAACAACAACAACCCCCCACCACTCCCAATACTACCCAGCAACACAAACTAACATACAGGTAGGCTACAGGTTTTTTACTGTGTCTGGCCAAAGTGACTCCTTAACAAGTTATAGTACTGTGTGTGTGTGTGTGTGTGTGTGTGTGTGTGTGTGTGTGTGATTATTGGTACAAATCTCTGGATATTTGTAGGTTTACAGGTACATGAGGTTTGGGGCGACAGTTAATCGGTACACACCTCTTTAAAATACGTTGAAATGGAGTGTTTTCGGTTAGGTTAGCTTAGGTTAGGTTAGTGTAATTTAGGTTTAAAAATCGAAAAATGTACTCGTAAGCATGCACCAAATTGATATATACCGATAAACGCCAACCGCTCGTGTGTGTGTGTGTACTTACTCTAGTTGTACTTACTCTAGTTGTATTGCGGGAGTGAGCATGCTCGTTATTTCCCGCCTCCTATATGTGTAGGTGTTATATGTATCGTTGGAATGGCTGTGGATGTGTGTGTAGTCTGTATTTTTAGCCAATTGGCGACATCGGAAACGAAGGCTTAGGGTGGATCTGTATGGTACCATTCTCACTATAGACGGTACCGTCTCGCCCAAAGGCTTAGGTAGCCATCAGCTTAGGTGAACCATATGATACCCATCTCGCCTTGTACCATTTTTGCCAACCCCAGAAGGGACGTCACAACGTCGTCCACTTATTCCAGGTACCTATTTACAGCTAGGTGAACTGAGGCTAACACATGAAAGGAGACGAGCCCAATTTGTCTCCGCCCGGCCGGGGATTGAACCCCCGACCCCTCGTGTGTGAGACGAGAGCTCTACCTACTAGGCTACATTTATGTGTGTGTGTGTGTGTGTTATTCACTCACTTGTTCGTCAAGGGGAATCCACGCAATGCGAGCTTAAGCTCATTATTATCGCGCCTCCTTAATTTAACTGGGAATGTATTGCGTGAAATGCAATGTGTGTGTGTCACTCTCACTCGAACACTATATAGGCTACATCTCTCTCAAGTGTCTCAACCCACATTGGGTAAATAGTGTTAATTTTGAACCCTTTCAATCAGATTACTTAATTTTATTAAATATGGCTTCCTCCAGACAATATTAGTTAAGCCGGTATCACACGAGCGCTTTTTCAATCAACATTTATCCTTAACACTGGTCTGGCAGCCTATGGGGTAAACATTTAGATTATTTCGGTTGCTAAATTAATCTACCATCAGTCTAGTTTCCGATACTAGGACAAAATACTCCTGAAATGTTGCCAGACATTTTTTGATCATCGAATGTTGACTATAAAAGCTCTCGTGTGATACCGGCTTTACAGTAACCTGACAAGCTTTAGAGGGTTTAATAACAGTCTTTAACACTATCTGGTCCGACGGCTTGTGGGTTAATTATTAGGATAATTGGTTTAATTATTATTGGGGATTTTGCTTGCTTTGCCAATATCTAGCAATGCATTTTAGTTTGTCCCCTAGGCTAACAAAACGCTTTCCCAGACTTCCCTTTAACTAAAAGACGCCCACCCACACCCCCTTCAAGCTAAATTAGATTATTTTTTCGATAGAAATCTCCCGGCTGATGATTTATATAATGTAGCCTATCACTTTATTCTCTGATGATTTTTATAATGTATATCTTATTCTCTAATATACGGTATTTGCTTTGCTTTGACCAGAATCCATCGGTAATTAGTTACTTAACCTTTTCATTGCGGGACTCGTTCTGGAACGCCATGGTAATTTACTGCAATTTAAAGGCCATAAAAGCCTGTGGAGACGAGTGCGAGTGAGTGCAACAGGCCCCCGTCCGCTCTCCAGCACGTGTGCCGGGGCACTAACAGTCTAACCCCATGTCTCGCGAGATATATGCAGCGCTGCCAATGCAAAAGTAGCGTGAGATTGCTAATTATTAGCAAATATTGCCGATGTCTGTGTTAGCACTGCTGGTGAACCCTGCACGCTACAAAGCTTGTTCTGGTGTAATTTTGAAGCCATTTTCTTCTAGTTTTTTGCTGCAAACATTTAATTTAATTCAGGCACTTGCTTAACACTCCAGCCGCGGCTCTCGACTTAAGTCGGGTGAGAGAACCATGGCCTAACCCGCGGGTCCCGACATAAGTCGCAAGGGATGTTGAGCACATTATCGGCTCTAAGAGAGAGTCCACGCGGTGGGAGGACCGCAGGCGGGCTCTGACCGCTTGGCCTGGGCCTAGCGAGGTAACTGGTGTCACTACTACACCCCTACACATGCCTGGCCTCGCGAGGCAAGGTAATATCTCGGGAATTTACCGTATTTTAGGGTTTTTGCACTCGTGTTGCAACATCGTTGCAAGCGAACCTGTGGTCGTAGAAGGATGATTCAGGTGTCATTGGAAAGCTCTATTATCGCATTTTCATGGATACATAATTGTATTACGCTCTGGCTCTTGTTTATGCATGAAAAAGAGCATGGAATGATGCTCGTTTAGGGTAAATATGCCCGCCTGGCAGGTAGTAGAAGTTACAAATATCCCCGTCCGTAAGGGGTTAAGCAATCAGGAGTGCCTGAATGAGCCCTAGAATAGCAGAAATAAGCCTGTAGTGATTGGGTTCAATAATTAGCTATGTACATAGATGTAAGTAATACACTTTAGGTTAGGTTAGGGCCATGTCTTCAAACCCCTAAAATGAAATGTTCAAGAAACTTATCGACATGGTTTATTATTTGTATGCCATAGACAACGATTTAGTTTTTCGATTTTAGTTAACGGTTATTTCTCCCATCTTTCTAGCCATAATGTTGTCGCTGGCCATCGGATCAACGTTCTTGCTGTCCATGTTGGCGGGAGTGTTGACTGACAGACTGGGTATCCGGATCACCACACTGGCCGGGGGAGCGCTAGCGACGGCGGGACTATTTATATCATCCTTCTTCTACGATAGTGTGAGTTTTTGTTTTGTCTGGTCCCCTTTCTTCCTCATGCTTAGCCCCATTGGTTTTCAGATTTTATTTCGTTCGGGTCATAAGTTTGGCAATTTTAACACCTTTCACCCGAGGTGTGGTGTGGAGGTAGATGTGCTGGAAAGTGTGAAAAGGAACACCTTGAGATGGTTCGGCCATATGGAACGTATGGGAAGCGAGAGAATGCCCTAGAAGGTGTACGAGAGTGAGGTGGTAGGACAGAGAGGGAGAGGTAGACCGAGAGAGAGGTGGAAGGATGGAGTGAGAAAGTATATGGATGAAGGCGGTGATTGGGAGGAGGGGCGTCGACTGACTGGGGCATGGTGGCGGTTCGTCGTGGCCACCCCTTCGGGGATCACGGCGTCAGGCAATAGATAGATAGACCCCATTTCGTTTTCAATTTTAAGACCTTTGGTGCCATTTAGGTGTCGATTTTATCCTGGCGAGCGATATCGAGCTTGTAATTTTAAGAGGAAACGACCTTCGGCCGGGAAAATTTTCTGCCAAAAAATTTACAAATTTATCTTCAAGGGGAGTCTAGGGGGTGTTTTTCTAAGCATAATGGAGGTCTAGCGAGGAAACTTAAAAAATAAATGAATACATGAATTAATAAACCAAAATTGAGATGGAGTTAATGAGATTGATTTAGGTACAAACAGAAAGCACTTACTAAGTTTTGTCAGTATCCACTCATTTATTCTCCAGATATATTGCGGACATTACACTCTCTCCCTCAATCTATCTTTCCCTCATCTTATAACTTAAACTGTTTCAAGATTTGACACCCTATACGTTATCTTATCTACCACCTTGCTGTTATTTGTTAGTGTTGGAGTTTGTTGTATCTAATCTGACACTTGTTTTTACGGGGATCAAGGATGAGAGGTGGAGGGATAGAAAGGTGGCCTGAGGAAGCGTGTTTTTTGTTTTTTTTCCCCCAAGGAGAGATGGACGTTTTTTTTAGGGGAGGGGGCTATTAATTAGTGTATTCCTTTATTCCTTAGTTTCCTCGTTAGACCTCCATCAAGCTTAGAAAAACACCCCTAAGAGCCCCAGGCTTCAAGATAAATTTTTACATATTTCCGGTTAACATTTCAGTGGGACTTCGTTGAGTCTTGCTGAGGCACGGTTAGCACCATGCCACAGTGATGACGTGATAGGGTAGTGTTGTGACGGGTCTTTACAATGGTCCAAATGTTTGGCCTACCTATAATGAATAGGTTATATTTTAAGCCAAAAACTGGTCAGTAGATTGTGGTTATCTCTTCCCGATACAGTAATGTTTCTTAATCTTATCGGTTGACCGTTGAGGAGTTATATTGTAACCTTGATCTAGACATGATAAGGTCATTTGTAATCTTGATTTTAGATAGTAAAGTGCATGTAATGTTTTTGTATATATACAGTATATATATATATATATATATATATATATATATATATATATATATATATATATATATATATATATATATATATATACACACAAGTTTAAAAACCGCCTTATCCACAGAGAGCGCGGTTTTAGTCTCTTTACTGTAGTTCAGTACAATAAAAGACTTGACACAATACAGCCCCATCATGTTATCACAGTGGCCTATGTTGGTATAGTGTTAACTGTGTCTCAGCAGGATTCAACGAAGTCCCCCCTGAAGCACTTACACCTGGCAAATCCGCACCACTCCATCCTTAACCATGCTACAATAAGGCAGTAACAAGAAATCACCGTAACTGCTACAGAGGCTGACTGCACCACCGAAGTGGTGGGCGGTGGGGTCGCTACATCCCCTACGCCAGAGAGAGAAAGGCAGATTTTTGCCAGTGCATGTTCCTATATTAAATGTTAAATAGTGGTGTTAATGGTGTTATGTTATGTTACGATAGAGGTGTTAATGGTGTTATGTTATGTTACAGATAGAGGTGTTAATGGTGACATACGGGCTAATGTTTGGTATAGGAGCGTCCCTGGCCTACACTCCCTCGCTGGTGATTCTCGGCCACTACTTCCAGCGGAGGATGGGTATCGTCAACGGAATTGTCACGGCTGGGTCTTCGGTCTTCACCATCGCCATGCCGTTCATCCTGCCCTACGTCCTCGAGATCGGCCTACAGACAACCTTTCATGTCTTAGCTGGCCAATGCGCCTTTTTAATGGTAAGTTTTTAGTATTTTTTTTACGGAGAGGCTTTTAGTATACTCCCTAGACCTACATCAATCTTACAAAAAATACCCCTCAGACCCTCTTTTGAGATATATTTGTGCATTTTTCGGTAGAAAGAGTTTCGGCCAAAGGCCGCGCATGATAAAAGCTCTCATGTCATATCCTGGGAGATCACTCCCAGGATTCGAACCTAGGATATCACATACAGAACTTACACGCTCTAACCATTACAGCATCAAGACAGTTATAAGTACAGCACATGACCACGATTGATATTCATTTATAGAATACTGAATATTTCTAACCTGTATTTATTCACCAGGTTGCGGCTCTGGTGTTCAAGCCCCTGATGCCCCACATGCCGCCCACCCAGGAAGAACGGAAGGAGGTCTATGGTTGTACCGGTCGCTGTCGGAGGTTTTGGGGTCGTATTATTAACGTGGAAATCTGGCGGAACAAACGCTACGTCATCTGGACACTTGCCATACCCTCCGCGCTGTTTGGGTACTTTGTTCCTTATGTACATTTGGTTAGTATATCTGGGTGTCAATTATTATTACTGGTATGTTAAGTTTTGTATGTATGTACTGTATATAACTATGTATGTATATACACAGGCACATACCGCATAGCTGGGGGTGGCCGACTCAAGACAGAGCCCGAACAAGGACAACACAACGCAACACAAAAAACAAAATACAAATTCACACACATCTAGGTTAAGTTTTGCTTTTCATTATTATACGCAAGTTCATTTTGCAAATGGAGTTATGTAGTAGTAGTAGTAGTAATAGTCGTCTTTCCCTAAGCTGCCTGGCCGAACAGCCCCGATAGAGTTATGTAACTTATGTTATGTGCATTTGTGCGTACAGGTTCATTATGTAAAGAGTTACACAA
This sequence comes from Paralithodes platypus, assembly GCA_032716605.1. Lineage (NCBI taxonomy): Eukaryota > Metazoa > Arthropoda > Malacostraca > Decapoda > Lithodidae > Paralithodes > Paralithodes platypus. Next base: position 5,174,884 of record CM064552.1, on the reverse strand, counting down.
TCAATACAGGGACACCCCTCTTTATAACCCTATTATTCATTCAACTTTGAGGGGTACACTTGCTACAAGGAGGTTTGCCGTTTGTCTTCTTCATACACATACATAGGAAAAAAGGGGTTTGCTTTGCTAGTCACCTCCATGGCGTGATATCATGATAATTGTCTTGTTGTTGCTCTCTAAGCTGCCTGGCCGAACAGCCCCGAGTCTCTAAGGAAGGCCATGGCCACGGTCGGGCTTTCCCACAGAGCTCTCAAGGAGTGTAGATTGTTTTGTTGGCGTAAGTGGTTGTGTGAAATGCAGTCTTCTATGATGTGTTTAATGGTATGGGGTGCTGTGTTACAACCTGGGCATTTGTCGACAACGGAGTCATCCAGTCTCTTCTGATAGCTCAGAAGAGCTGGATGGTGTCCGCATCTCAGCCCGGCCAGAGACCTCTGTCCTCGGGAGGATTCAGAAGGATGTCTTGTTGCCAACAGTGGCAAAGATGTTTCATTGAAAAAAGACGGTATCATGTTCAGTAGAGCTATCATGTTTGAGTTTACTGAACCACCCTCGGTATGATAAGAGAATATGTTATGTTATGATAGATCATGTAAACTTGTTAAATTATGTTATACCCTGTTCCACATAAGTAGGCCAGAAATTGCAAACCCTAACTTCTGTAACTCAAAAAGGACTAGAGCAAATGGGCTGTAAACATCCACACCTATTCCCTGGTTAACCCTTCCCAAATCGTAGAAATACTAGCTCAATTATTGTTCTTGTGTATGAGTTACAGAGGTTGGTGGTCGTATTGGTATGATAGAGAATGTGTAATGTTACTAACTAATATCGTTCTTAACACCAATAACTCCCAATGAAATGAATGAAATGTTGGATCATGGTGTATGTATGTATATACTCAGGCACTAACCCCATAGCTGGGGGTGGCCGACGCAAGACAGAGCCCGAACAGGGACAACACAAGACCACGCAAAAAAATAAATAAATAAAAAAACACACATATCTAGGTCGCCTAGGAGAAGACCTAGAGACCCAGGCCCATTTGGGGTCCCCAGCAAAAGATTCCCAGGTCCCAGACCTCCCGGAGAGGTTCCGGTCTCAGCAGGCAGACACACAGCGAAGCTTTTTTCTATTCAATTCAATTTAATTAAAAAATCTTTATTGTCACAGATACTAAGAGATTACATAATACATGATCTAAATTACAATTATTTAACCTGTTACAAAGAGGATTTGATGCCGTATGGCATGTACATTAAAAGTCAACAAAACAAAAGAAAACAATAATAATATATGCACATAAAGAAAGCTCCAAATATGCTGCAAAATATCCTTGTGCATATATAGCGATTATACATAACATACAATATACAATGAATTTATACCAACTTGACCATCACAATGCCCACCCATCTCACATCCAGGCATGACCCTTCATATATAACGGCTCCTCGGGCCGGTGGATCATGTTGCGTTGTTAAATTATGTTAGTCTATGTTGATGTTGTGATATGTACTGTTTTCTGTCTACAGGTCCGTTATGCTAAGACAGTGTTGGGAGAGGACGTCAACTCCCAACTCCTGGTGCAGTGTATGGGGTTCACCTCACTCATCGGCAGGGTATTCTTCGGCTTCATCGCAGACCGACCCTGGGTTAACCGGATAGTCTTGCAACAGGTACAGTTTAAGAATTAACTGGACATACTTAGAATTCATCATCATCATCATCATCTCCGACGCCTTGCTTCCCCCTGGGAAACCCCCACTAGAGGATGGCCATGACAGAAACGTCTCCAAGCTACTTTGTCAAGACATGCCTCCTTTGCCCGTGCCACAATGCCCCTTCCACTACGTGGAAGTTTTTCTTCAATATATTTTTCCACTTTCTTTTCCCATACCATAGGTGTTCTTCCACTACTAGCAGTTCCACTCACCTGACTCCCATATATCTTTCTTGGCATTCTGTCTTCATCCATTCTCTGAACATGACCATACCACCTCAAAGTACTTCTCTTTATCCACTCAACCACACCACAATCAATGCCCAAAGCCTGCTCTTCCATTCCAAAGGACTCGTACACTTCCCTATTACTTGGCCCATCTAGCCTATTCATGCCAGCTGCCATTCTGAAAAAGCTCATCTCCACAGCTCTTAGTTTGAAGAGGTCCTCGTCACTTGCCGTCCATGTCTCGCTTCCATACGAGAGTGTTGGGAGCAGCACACTATTTCTCAGTGACTTTTTGACTTCCTGGCTAACCATTCTTCCTTTGAGAATACTATCAAGTTCTCCAATCACTTTTCTCCCTTGCATTTTTCTCTCTTTTATCTCACTCTCCATTTTACCATATTTGCATAGTACAGCTCCCAAATACTTGAAACTTTCAACTTCTTCTAGTACTTCATTTTTCAATTTTATTTTACAACTTTTCTTGTGTTCTTTCTTGATTCTATATTTTTCCTTAAAATCTATAGTTTCATGCATTCTTCTCTCAAACACCATTACCTTACATTTCCCTACATTGACCTTTAACTTTCTCTTTTCACATACCCTGTCAAAGTCAGTGACCACTGCGTACGGTTTGTTTTGGTACTAAATCATTCACTGACCTTTTATCCGATTCTCCGTCATTTTCCTTCCCCCCTATCGTCCGTTTTTTGCGTCGCCTTAAGCTCCTTTCAGTAATCTGATCCAATCCTTTGGGCCAGACCTATGAGAGTTCCGTATGGAGCTCAGTGGTCTGGTTAATCTGCTCTACATAACTAACTAACTAACTCTCTGAAGTTCTTCAGCATTTTCCGCCAACAGGACTGCATCGTCCGCATATAGGCATGTTAAAATCTTCCATGTTCTTCCCTCTGATTCCAGTCTAGCTCCCACACCCATTGATACAGCCCTACATTCCCTAATCACTCCATCCATGTATATATTGAACAACCAAGCTGACATGACACATCCCTGTCTTACACCTACATTGACCTCAAAACTTTCACTTAACTTATCCCCTACCTTCACATTTGCCATTGCATTCCTATAAAAAGATTTTACTGCCATTAGCAACTTTCCTCCCACACCATATACTGTTAACACATCCCACAGGCCCTCCCAGTCTACTTTGTCGTAGGCTTTTTCCAAATCCATGAATGCTGCATAGAGTTTTCTGTTTTTGGCCAGATACTTCTCTACCAACAATCGCATTGAGGCTATCTGGTCAACACAGCCCCTGCCCTTTCTGAAACCTCCCTGTTCCTCGCCTATTTTGTCATCCGTTATCTTCTGTAGCCTCTGTGTTACTACTTAGAATTAACCGGACGATCTAAGAATTAACCGGACAATCTACGAATTAACCGGATAGTCTTAAGAATTGACCACTTGCTAGTTTCAGGTTATAAGGAAGTTGGAGCCATAAACATCGATATTGAAAAAATAAATGCAATAGTAATGCATGTTTCTGATGGATAAAAAGTATGTTGAATTTGCTTGTATGTACTGCAACCACACACTACCTGGTAATTCGGCTAAATATCGAAGTCTACAGCTCCAACTTCCTTATAGAATAAAACTCGCAAGTGATCAATTGGTAAAGTCTAAGAATTAACCGGATCATTTTAAGAATTAACAGGATAGTCTTCCAACAGGTACAGTCTAACAATTAACAGGATAATCTTAGAACAGGTACAGTCTAACAATTATCAGGATAGTCTTACAACAGGTAGAGTCTAACAATTATCAGGATAGTCTTACAACAGGTAGAGTCTAACAATTATCAGGATAGTCTTGCAACAGGTAGAGTCTAACAATTATCATGATAGTCTTACAACAGGTAGAGTGTCACAATTATCAGGATAGTCTTACAACAGGTACAGTCTAACAATTATCAGGATAGTCTTACAACAGGTAGTCTAACAATTATCAGGATAGTCTTGCAACAGGTACAGTCAAAGACTTCAAGTCCCTCCGAAACAGTAACAGTCTCTTTACACTATCCGGTCCGATGTGCACACGTATCTTTTGCCGGTCAGTCATCTAAAATCAGAAACTTTCCAAACGGAGTCCCACAAGGATCCGTCCTATCGCCCGCACTCTTCAATCTGTACATGCACGATATAACTACACCCAATACGCCCCAAATAAACTTAGCCTCCTATGCAGATGACATAACACTCACATGCACACACCATGACCCAAGAAGAGCAACAGATCTCCTTCAACCCTATCTCAACACACTACATGGCTGGTGCACTACAAACAGACTTAATCTAGCTCCAGCCAAATCCACCGCAACCCTGCTCACAAGCTGGACAGGTGAACACGAATACATCCCTCAACTCACCATAAACAACACACCCCTAACACATACACACACACCCAAAATCCTAGGAGTAACATATGATACTCATATGACATTCAAACAGCACACCACAAACATTAAAAAGAAACTGACACCCAGACTTAACACCCTCAGGTCACTTGCTCACACAAAATTTGGACACAACAAAGAAACTACCACCACAGTATATAAACAATACATAAGATCAGTGATGGAATACGCAAGCCCTGCCTGGGCTTCTAACCTAGCTGAAACACATCATAAGACCTTACAGACTATTCAAAACAAAGCCCTGAAGATCATTACAGGCTGCACAGCTACTGCACCCACAGATCACCTACATCAAGAAACCAAAATCCTCAAAGTCAAAGACCATCTGGACATGAGAGGCACTCAATTCCTGGCAGCAGCCTCCACGAACCAAGACCACCCACTAAACTACATGGCAACACACCCACAGACACCAAGAAATATAAAAACAACACCCAGCACACGGTATCACACACACTTATTGTCCTCTCTCCCTCCCTGCCCACCCCGAACCAACTTCCAGAAGCACATCCATACTCATATCTCTCGCCAATCCATCCACTCACTCACAGACAACACGCAGCTGCATGCGCGACCTCCCGAAATCCATCCTTCCGAATCCTCCCTCCCTCGCGAGGACAGAGTCCACCTGGCCAGGCTGAGATGCGGACACCATCCAGCTCTCCTGAGCTATCAGAAGAGACTGGATGACTCCGTTGTCGACGCCTGCCCGGGATGTAACACAGCACCCCATACCATTAAACACATCATAGAAGACTGCATTTCACACAACCACTTACGTCAACAACATAATCTACACTCAATGAGAGCTCTGTGGGAAAGCCCGATCGTGGCCATGGCCTTCCTCAGGGACTCGGGGCTGTTCGGCCAGGCAGCTTAGGGAACAACAACATCAACAACAACAACTATCCGGTCCGACGTCTTGGGGGTTATTATGATATTTTACCTGCTTCCCTTCATAATTGCTGAGGGGCACAGTGCCTTTGGGTGAGGCTTTGGTTTCCCGGGCGTTTCCGTACCCTCCTCAGCTCCCCGCCTTGGAATGGCTTCGGTCACCTGGGCGTTATTAGTGGTAAGCAGAGAGGGTTCTGTGAGGGCGCTCGGTTATGGCCTTGGCCTTGCTCGTGACCTTGGGGCTGCTCGGCCAGACAGCCTGGAGAACAGCAACAACAACAACAACCTGCTTCCCAGTCCAAAGTCAAAGTTCCGGACCACTTATGTTGACCTAGTTTTTCCAGCACACATTGCACTAAAGTCTAGTTTTTTCAAGCTGATGGTAAATTGAACCCCTTACATACAGTACATACATACAATTTTAAAGACCGTTTTGTCCACAGAGAATGTGGTTACAGTCTCGCGTCCTAAATGGCGTCTTTCCAGGCGATCCTCTCAAGGGCTGCCTCTGTTGTCAAGTTCTTAGGAACTGATATCTTGAGACTTATATGAAACTACTATGTATCTGCGTCATATTAATCCTAATCATATTTTGGTACATAATCTCCGTAATAGCGGAGTAATCGTGATGAGGACATGTCAATTTACCCTCAGCGCGAAAATAAACAGACTATAATCTTGTCACCCAGGTAACTAAATTTGACACATTCCCAATGATGACTCTTGCCAACCTAGGATCAGATTGGCTGTTTTCATACCATGTCTTACAGGTACATAATCAACCACTGTACTCGAACTAGCTTTCGTAACGCTCCAATTTTGATGTACCCAATAGTCACACACAACACACTTCACCTCCCAATCTAAGTCTTTTTATCTCCTGTAGTTTCTCTTACGTCTTATTTCTGTCATATTATATCTCTAGGTGTTTATATTCTATACTGTCTCATGTTTGTCTTATCTGTCTAATTCTTCATGTACAGTATCTCTTTTTCTAGGCGTATTCTTATTATTTTTGTGTTTTATATGCTATGCTTCAGAATGTCAAATAAGGAACTATTCACCACTTGGACTAAAACAGAGTCCCTTTATTTTAGTCATTATTATTTTATACACACAGTTCAAGTTATGCTCGGCCAGCCCTGTGAGAGGTCCAGATCGAAATAGAATTATGCTCTATACTTGCCAATAGAGCCCCTAGAAGTGATTAAAAGGCAAAAATAATGCAACTTCATTCCCATTTTCCTGTGTTCCCTCTCTCAACCAAACCAGTCACTAAATGACATAGCCCCGGTAATAGTAGTAGTAGTAGTCGGCCTTCACAATCGAGACAGAACAGCACCTCAACAGTACACCTATCACAAACATTAACGTCGCTGTACACACCTTCAACACTATTATTCAAAACACAGATAAAACCAATTCCCTAGAGGTAACAGAAAGTGAAACATCAACTTTACACCTGACACTAAAGACCTCATCAGACAACGCGACACACTAGAACACTCCCCAACATGCTGCTATACTTCTCCATTTTGCAGGTGTCGTTCTTCTGCATCGGTACGTTCACAATGTTGCTGACGGTTGCTGGCAATCTCGGTGTGTTCATAGCCATCTCCTTGGGCATGGGTCTGTTTGATGGCTGCTTCATCTCACTATTGGGACCCATTGCCTTTGACTTGGTGGGCCGCTCCGGAGCATCCCAGGCCATCGGTTGTCTACTGGCCATGTGCTCCATCCCTCTCACCTGTGGGCCAGCCATTGCAGGTAACATAATTTAATATTATACACTCTCATTGTATGAAATTAGAATGTAAAACTTGCAGAATATACAAACCAAATCCGCACAAAAAAGTGACGATATTAAGACAAACTAATTCATCAATGGAAGAGTTATTGTAAATGTTTTAGAGGGCGAGGGTGGGGTGAGGAGGAAGGAGATGGGGCAGGGGATGAGGGTATGGATGGATTAGGTTGGGGTGGGATGTGAGGGGTTGAGGATGTGGATAGTGCAGAAAGGATTGGTGGGTTGGAAAGGAGAGGTGTGAGGGGTTTGACTGGGAGAGGGAGGGGCATGACGAATAGGTCCAGGTGTTTGTGTAGTGTTCCGTGGAGGCAAATGTTGTGCAGGTGAAATGGGTCCAGTTCCCTCATGAATTGCAGAGAACTGAACGATTTGTGTGACGACTAGAAGTGATAAGTTTTGAGCACGTTGGACATATGTATTTGTGGGTGGGTCCTGGATTGCTCTCGATGTCTCTGGCTAGAAGAAGTCTTTGAGAAATGACAGCTGGAGAGTAATTTCTCGGTGTAGAAAAAACTGTGTAATTTGTGTGTGTGGTTTTTGAGAGGTGTGGTACTTGCCTGGGCGACCGAAGCCATTACAGGTTCTCGTGCCCCCATGAAGGAGGCAGGGGTAGTTTGTGGCGGTTTGGCTCCCAGGACTGCTCCCCAATGGTCGGCGGCCTGCTGTCTCCCACCGGTCGGCAATCTTGTCCCCGGTCAGGAGAGTCGGCAGCCATCCACGGCCGGCAGTTCTGGGAGGTGGATCCATGGTGAAGATGCCGCCACTTCAGATCCATTATTTAGATGTTTTACAGTTTGATTATCTATATTTGTTTAGGCCTATGCAAGAACTTGTTTGTAAAAGATTTTTTATTTTTTTAACACTAAAAATTCCCACAGATAGTTTATATTAAATTAATATGTAAAAATTGCAAAACTAACAAACCAAACAGGAAGCGCACAATACAAAGACAAAAGAACTTTTCAAAATCTATCTATCTATCTATTGCCTGACGCCGTGATCCCCGTAGGGGTGGCCACAAACGAATCGCCCCATGCACCTCTGTCCCCAGTCAGTCGACACCCCTCCTCCCAACCAGCACCACCTTCACTCATATACTTCCTCACTCCATCCTTCCACCTCTCCCTCTCTGTCCTTCCACCTCGCTCTCGTACACCCTCTTAGTCAATCTCTCGCTTTCCATACGTTCCATATGGCCAAACCATCTCAAGTTGTTCCTTTTCACACTTTCCAGCACATCTACCTCCACACCACACCACCTTACTTCCTCATTCGTCTGTCTATGCCTCCATGTAACTCCGCACGCACTTCTCAAGTAACTCATTTCGACCGCTCTCACTATGTGGAAGTAATGCACTGAAGATTTAGAAAAATAATATTAAGAAATATATAACACAAAACTTCTTGGAAATTTATACAATATTTGTTTGTTTTCAGGTGCACTGTTTGACCGCTTAGATTCGTACCTAGTGCCGTTCCTGTTAGCCGGCATCCCCCCCATACTGGGAGCCTTCGCACTCTTCTCCATCAGCTGTGTTAAAACTCCTCCTACGGTCAGTATATAGGGTGGCAGTCTTTAATGTAGGGAGGTATTGTTTTTTTATGGACCCCCCCCCCTCTCCCTCATGTTTTGCCCCATTGGGACTGTGGCTCTGTCTCGAGTCGGCCACCCCCAATAAAACAAATAAATTAATAAAAATAATTGTTTTTGTTTTGTTAATATTTAAAATGGGGTATGTGCCAGAATATATACATACATAGGTATGAGATTTTAAGACGTTCTCCTCAGCTTCATGCACATGATGTCGTCGATCACTTCTATGCTGTTGACACCCAGATTTATTATTATGTTTTTTTACACCAACCAACTTCACATCTAAACTCAATTAATGAAATCAACAAATACATGTGGCACTCCGAGGACTCGAACCCAGGATACTCACATCGAAATTTTGCGCACTATGCATTACGCTATCAAGACAGTTATGTGATAATTACATATGTTGTTGATACAAAGGAGAAAATTGAGTCATTAACTCCTAAGCCCCAGCCATTTAGATACTGCCACCACCACCCACCCGGGCATATTTGGCGCAACTTCGCCTCATTTATACATCTTTTAGTTTTATACATTATATGAATACATTATTTAATGAAGTATCATGATCACATACCTTTATTCAGCTTGAGAATGGTGAAAACCCCATGGTTATATGTTACTTTGTTCCTTGTTTATCACTGCGAGAGCCTCAAGCAACATTCCACTCCTCAAATGTGCATATACTGTATACTGTACGTGGGGAACTGAAAATAGATCAATACTCGTCTGTGTTTGTCGATGACGTTGGCTCGGAGAGGGTGGTGAGTCACCCTCTCCTTTACTCAGTCAGTATACCACTGAGAGAAGCTATGATTTTGAGAGGGGTGTTGTTGTTACCCCAAGATTCCCTTTAAGGGAATCCCACGGCATCCAGGTAGTCCGCCACCTCCCCGGAGTGGATCCAGAGATCTCTGAGTGAAGTGATGTTGAAGTTATGCTTGTGCTGGGCAAGTGCTGGTCAGTGGAGTATTAAGTGTTCTATGTTGTGAGAGGGATGTTGACATTGAAGACAAGAAGGGTCTTGAGTTGGATCTATTCTGCGTTTGTAGTCTTGTAACGACAGGTGGTGACCGGACCTGAGGCGTGTAAGTGTGACTTGGGTTTATCTTGGAGGGGTGTTGTGATGGATGACTACAGAGTTTAGTTTATGCTACTGTTATTGACTTGATCAATATTTGATGTATATGAATTGTATTTAGAACAAAGCGAGTTTTTTTTAGAGCGCTAGTGAATTCTTCGGAAAAATTGGCGCTTTAGAGAAATACGTACTGTAACATGGATTATAATGTAAAACTTCCAACATAAACAAACCAAAACTTAGACGAACACAGTAAAAAGACAAAAGAACATCAAATATTTATGATTAAAATAGCAAATGGTTAATTATATTACCTGTCATTGCATGGTGTTGTACTGTATTAACATCAATAATATTTTCAGGGCGTTCCCGGGTCCCCAGTAAGAGAGGCGGGAGAGAAGCAGAACAACGCCCTGCCCTCCACAGACGAACCCAGAGAGACACAGAACCTTATGACAGGTTTGTACCAACGGGGCGGCTTGTATAAAACCTTGGTGTTGTGTACTATTCTATCTATCTATCTATTGCCTGACGCCGTGATCCCCGAAGGGATGCTTCACATCAATTTCACCTTTATTCCACCACCATATTTACTCTACTTCCACTTTATTACCATTTTATCAATCCATTCAGTTATTTTTTTTTTCTTGACACTTTCATGCACCGGGGGTTGCCGTTTAGTATTCAGAAATAGAATTCTCTTAATCACCTCTCCAAAATTAGTTTTCTTCGCACAGCTCATTCAAAGACAACTGCAGAGGTTGAAGTAACTAAACTGAATGTTTCTAAATACCCTTGATGGACACAAAGGCTTCTAAGTATCCCAGAAAGAGTGTAAATCGCGTTCTTGTGCTCGGAAGTGTTGATTGCATTTTTGTTCATACTGCAGCATACATCTTCACTTTTGCTTCTAGGGTAAAGGGTTGTATAGTGACCAAAAAGGTTGTTAGCCCAGTGAGTTTACAGTTTATTTTCTTTGCAATTATATTATAAGAAGCATTAACCCTTTCATACATACATGCATACATTTTATTACGTACCACATAGACTTTATTTGAAACCATATGCCTAGTCATATTTAGCATAGCCTAACTCAACGTCATGTTTCCGCGGCTTTCGTCACACATGGCGCTTGACTTGACTGTTTTGATGGTTCTGGGGATTCAATTCCTTCATCATTACCACCAGGTACACCGTCGCTATCACTGAATACACTAGAGGCCATAATAAACGCAAGAGACACAAGGTTCAGGCACAAATAAGCAAGTAAAAGGTGGGTGGACTTAGAGCGTCTGCCTGGTCTTGACAACCTTAAAAATGGAGGTCGAAAGTGACGCTCCGATCGTCGGATTCACCGGATTCACTCAAAAACCTAAGAGTCTTTAGGCTAATTATTTTTACTCTCGTTTTCGGTGTATTTTCATATTATTGTATGTCTTATTGTTCATCATTTAATCCACTTTTGGTTGGTATTTAGGGCAAAAAAATTCAAAATTTGGCAATTTTTTTCGAGGTGTCCATCATAAGCGATTTTTCCCATAAGGTATGTTATTCCTAATTCGCTAATTCCTAATACGCACCGCCCTGTGTCGCCCATATAGGCACGAATTAGGAGAGCTGACTGTACATAACTTTAACCCCTTCAGCACGATGGCACCTGTTTACCTTTGATTCTGGCTAAAATTTTACAATTTTATGCAGTTTAAGAAGGACCTATGTTATTCAGAGGGTTTATTGTGATCGTATGTAAATCCCTTTGAGTCCTAGATGTAGATTATAAGCTAAAATAATAATTTAATAGTAACCAGAATATGATGAAAATTACATCATCGTGCTGAAGTGTTTAAAGACAGAATGCTCCACACGGAATACAGTTCCAGTCTCACGTCCCAATGGCGGCGCTCCAGGCAACCCTGTTCAGAGCTGCCTTGTCAGGTTATTATATCATATTTTTTCACCAACCAACTTTACTTCTAAACTCAATTAATGAAATCAATAAATACATGTGGCACTCCAAGGACTCGAACCTAGGATACTCACACCGTAAGGTCTGATGATCCAGCACAGCACCCTTCTGTCCACTCTGGCCGATAAGGGGTTAATAGATAGATTAAATTAACATTATTTATTTTGTTTTGTTAATGATGAATATACTCCAGGGCTTTAGAGTAGTTAGTGTTGTATTGTCTTAGATAATAGTTATAGATATTATTTTAGTCTGATCCTAAACCCCTTTCTTGTCATGCATGATATAAATAGTGTTGTATTTGTGTGTTTTTGTCCTCTTAACCCCTTTTGACGATCATAATGTGTTTTGACAGTCTATTCTGGATATCATTAGACTATTTTATTTAGATTGGGAAGGGTATATGGAAGTTGGAGGGTTAATTGAGATGGTTTGTACCCTTTTAATTCCCACAGTTCTTTCCCAAGCTGTATAGAATCATCTATTGATAGCCAGAATAAACTGTCAAAACACATTGTGATCCTCAAGGGGGTTAATATATAATTTACTGCAGTATAAACATTTAGTTGGTTGCCTGAACTAAAGATTGGTTTTGTGAAGTATGTTTCACTGCACAAGAGTCATTATTTGATTTTGTCATGATTTTTGGCCATTGTGATGCACTTTGAAGAGTTCCGCTGCTGTAAAGCCCCCCGTCAAACATACACAATTTTGTTATCCCATTTTTTGTTTTTCTGTGTGAGTGAGGGAGACAAAAGGCAGAACTGCCTGTAACGTGTGCCTCCCCCAGAGTTAAAAGAGTGACACGGCCGAACTCAAGGGACTTTCGAGTCAAAACGCCCCCGATTTTGCCAAGATAAATTGAAAGATTGCAAAATTGGGAGCAGTCGGGAAAATACACGATTTTGGTCCCGACTGCCCCCAATTTTGCAATCTTTCAACTTATTTTGTGCAAAATTGGGGTCAGTCGGGATAAAAAGTTGTGTTTTGTGTGACGGGGCTTTTCCCATCTAGGTTACCCAACCATATTTTTGCTAATAAGCCTGCTACATGTTGATGTTTACGGCTCCAACTTCCTTATAGCTTCAAGTGGTCAATTCATTTTGTTGTACAGTATTGAAAAAGTGAGGAATGCCAAGACAAAAATACCAAAATCTCATGACCTTGGTGTTTTTTATTATTAGTGAGGCATAGGTGTGGTAAGTAATAATGTGGACAAAATTTCCCCTGAAGCTTCCTATAGTCCTTATTCATTATAACTAGGGCAGAAATATTGACCACTAACCTCTATAACTGAAAAAGGATGATGGGCTGGTCTATCAGAGTGAGACCTGAGCGATCTCTGCCATACCACATTGCTTACTCTGACTGTTCCTTTTACTTATATATTTTCTAAATCTCAAGTGACGGCGTCTCTTCCGTGGATTGACCTCCCAATCTACCAAGATTGGAAGCTAAAGCGTCACATTATTCCTTTGCCCCCTCAACTTTCTCTTCATAATTGCTGAGGGGCACAGGGCCCTGGGTGGGGCTTTGGTTTCCCGGGCGTTTACGCACCCTCTCAGAATCCCCGCCATGGAGTAGCTTCGGTCACCCAGGCTTTATTGTGGTTCGGCAGGGAGGGGTTCTGTGGGGGCGCTCGTTTATGGCCTTGGCCTTACTCGGGGCCTTGGGGCTGTTCGGCCAGGCAAGCTTGGGGAACAACAACAACAACAACAACAACTGAAAAAGGACTAGAGTAATCGAGTTACTATTTCTACTATTTGGGAAAAGTCTGCCAGGGAATAGGTGTGGAAGTTTACAACCCATTTTTTCTAGCCCTCTGTAAGTTACAAATGTTAGGGGTCAAGATATCTAGCCTAATTATAGTGAACAGACTATAGTACAGTCGGCCAAGTAAGTGATGTCGCAGCACTAAGAATATTTTTATCAACAATTGGTATCGGCATTATCTAAACTTTATTTCATCATTTCGAGGGAGATATGCAAACATGGTCCCTACCTGTACAAACCCTATTTCAACATCTTGACAGACATTAAAACAACACACAGCGAGCGAAACGCAATGACAGCGGAGACAGGTCTTATTTGGCCGACTGTACAGGGTGTTGTAAAGACGGGGTTATATAAAAGCTTTTACCCACAACTTTTAATCCCAAACTCTCATCTGGGTAACTGGCTGGTCCTAGTGGTCTTAGCCCCATTCATTGTTCTTCCCTCTCACTTAAACATTACGTTATCCATAATGCAGTTGGGTCTAAGTACATGATTAGATTAATATCGAGAATTCAAAAATGGATATTAATCGTGATCGTGTACTTACCTTTACTGTGTTGGTGGTGTAATAGTTTAGAACTTTTGATGCTTATGTTCTGGGTGTGGTGTCCCGAGTTTGAATCCCGGGAGGACCATATGCTTTCATTAGTTTATTCTAGGGCATTGGGATTTGTAATAGAGGATTAATGTTGAGAACGTGGTGTAACTTAATATACTTTTATCATAATTCTGTTACGTATATATGTGTACAATTGGTTATAGTAGTATTTATGTTGGTGTTAGGGACAGGTGGGGAATTTCTTGCACTGGGGACTTTAGTGTTATTGATGTTTAATGATAATCGGGTCTAAGTTTCACCTGGAACTCCTTTCTTCCCGTTACTGTGAGCAGAGGAGAAGCAGAGTGAGGTGTGAGGTGTGAGGCAGAGTGGTGTAGGACCCAGGGTGGAAGGAGTGGTGAGGATTTATTACCAGGACAGAAACCCTAAATGTTATAAGAGATTGAACAACTATCCGCAATATTTACTACTATCAGTACTTTTATCAAGCAATATTTATAGTACAACAATTTTAGTAGTATTTACTGATATGAACTATGGAAATCGGTATATGGGCAGCACCTGTTAATATAAATCACTATCTATTCTTGATTATATCTTATAGCAATATATTAATCACTGAGGACAGGGGTCCTCTGTACAGGTGTCACTTAGAAAAAAAACATTTCCATTCGTAAATCCAGGCTACTAAAAGGTCAGTTGGACAAAAAACTTTTTTGCAAAAAC
>CM064552.1:5076365-5159996 GCA_032716605.1 Paralithodes platypus | reverse complement strand
TGTTTTGATGGTTCTGGGGATTCAATTCCTTCATCATTACCACCAAGGTACACCGTCGCTATCACTGAATACACTAGAGGCCCATAATAAACCGCAAAGAGACACAAGGTTCAGGCACAAATAAGCAAGTAAAAGGGTGGTGGACTTAGAGCGTCTGCCTGGTCTTGACAACCTTAAATGGAGGTGGAAAGTGACCCTCCGATCGTCGGATTCACCGGATTCACTCAAAAACCTAAGAGGTTCTTTAGGCTAATGATTTTACTCTCGTTTTCGGTGTATTTTCATATTATTGTATGTCTTATTGTTCATCATTTAATCCACTTTTGGTTGGTATTTAGGGCAGAAAAATTCAAAATTTGGCAATTTTTTTCGAGGTGTCCCATCATAAGCGATTTTTCCCATAAGGTATGTTATTCCTAATTCGCTAATTCCTAATACGCACCGCCCTGTGTCGCCCATATAGGCACGAATTAGGAGAGCTGACTGTACATAACTTTAACCCCTTCAGCACGATGGCACCTGTTTACCTTTGATTCTGGCTAAAATTTTACAATTTTATGCAGTTTAAGAAGGACCTATGTTTATTCAGAAGGTTTTATTGTTATCGTATGTAATCCCTTTGAGTCCTAGAATGTAGATTATAAGCTAAATAATAATTTAATAGTAACCAGAATATGATGAAAATTACATCATTCGTGCTGAAGTGTTTAAGACAGAATGCTCCACACGGAATACAGTTTCCAGTCTCACGTCCCAATGCGGCGCTCCAGCAACCCTGTTCAGAGCTGCCTTGTCAAGGTTATTATATCATATTTTTTTTTCAACCAACAAACTTTACTTCTAAACTCAATA
The DNA here is from genome assembly GCA_032716605.1 of Paralithodes platypus. Taxonomy (NCBI): domain Eukaryota; kingdom Metazoa; phylum Arthropoda; class Malacostraca; order Decapoda; family Lithodidae; genus Paralithodes; species Paralithodes platypus. The sequence goes on along the minus strand of CM064552.1, from coordinate 5,159,144 downwards.
AATGAAATCATAAATACAGTGGCACTCCAAGGCCTCGAACCTAGGATACTCACACCGTAAGGTCTGATGATCCAGCACAGCACCCTTCTGTCCACTCTGGCCGATAAGGGGTTAATAGATAGATTAAATTAACATTATTTATTTTGTTTTGTTAATGATGAATATACTCCAGGGCTTTAGAGTAGTTAGTGTTGTATTGTCTTAGATAATAGTTATAGATATTATTTTAGTCTGATCCTAAACCCCTTTCTTGTCATGCATGATATAAATAGTGTTGTATTTGTGTGTTTTTGTCCTCTTAACCCCTTTTGACGATCATAATGTGTTTTGACAGTCTATTCTGGATATCATTAGACTATTTTATTTAGATTGGGAAGGGTATATGGAAGTTGGAGGGTTAATTGAGATGGTTTGTACCCTTTTAATTCCCACAGTTCTTTCCCAAGCTGTATAGAATCATCTATTGATAGCCAGAATAAACTGTCAAAACACATTGTGATCCTCAAGGGGGTTAATATATAATTTACTGCAGTATAAACATTTAGTTGGTTGCCTGAACTAAAGATTGGTTTTGTGAAGTATGTTTCACTGCACAAGAGTCATTATTTGATTTTGTCATGATTTTTGGCCATTGTGATGCACTTTGAAGAGTTCCGCTGCTGTAAAGCCCCCCGTCAAACATACACAATTTTGTTATCCCATTTTTTGTTTTTCTGTGTGAGTGAGGGAGACAAAAGGCAGAACTGCCTGTAACGTGTGCCTCCCCCAGAGTTAAAAGAGTGACACGGCCGAACTCAAGGGACTTTCGAGTCAAAACGCCCCCGATTTTGCCAAGATAAATTGAAAGATTGCAAAATTGGGAGCAGTCGGGAAAATACACGATTTTGGTCCCGACTGCCCCCAATTTTGCAATCTTTCAACTTATTTTGTGCAAAATTGGGGTCAGTCGGGATAAATAGTTGTGTTTGTGTGACGGGGCTTTACACATCTAGGTTACCCAACCATATTTTTGCTAATAAGCCTGCTACATGTTGATGTTTACGGCTCCAACTTCCTTATAGCTTCAAGTGGTCAATTCATTTTGTTGTACAGTATTGAAAAAGTGAGGAATGCCAAGACAAAAATACCAAAATCTCATGACCTTGGTGTTTTTTATTATTAGTGAGGCATAGGTGTGGTAAGTAATAATGTGGACAAAATTTCCCCTGAAGCTTCCTATAGTCTTATTCATTATAACTAGGGCAGAAATATTGACCACTAACCTCTATAACTGAAAAAGGATGATGGGCTGGTCTATCAGAGTGAGACCTGAGCGATCTCTGCCATACCCATAGCTTACTCTGACTGTTCCTTTTACTTATATATTTTCTAAATCTCAAGTGACGGCGTCTCTTCCGTGGATTGACCTCCCAATCTACCAAGATTGGAAGCTAAAGCGTCACATTATTCCTTTGCCCCTCAACTTTCTCTTCATAATTGCTGAGGGGCACAGGGCCCTGGGTGGGGCTTTGGTTTCCCGGGCGTTTACGCACCCTCTCAGATCCCCGCCATGGAGTAGCTTCGGTCACCCAGGCTTTATTGTGGTCGGCAGGGAGGGTTCTGTGGGGGCGCTCGTTTATGGCCTTGGCCTTACTCGGGGCCTTGGGGCTGTTCGGCCAGGCAGCTTGGGGAACAACAACAACAACAACAACAACTGAAAAAGGACTAGAGTAATCGAGTTACTATTTCTACTATTTGGGAAAAGTCTGCCAGGGAATAGGTGTGGAAGTTTACAACCCATTTTTTCTAGCCCTCTGTAAGTTACAAATGTTAGGGGTCAAGATATCTAGCCTAATTATAGTGAACAGACTATAGTACAGTCGGCCAAGTAAGTGATGTCGCAGCACTAAGAATATTTTTATCAACAATTGGTATCGGCATTATCTAAACTTTATTTCATCATTTCGAGGGAGATATGCAAACATGGTCCTACCTGTACACACCCTATTCAACATCTGACAGACATTAAAACAACACACAGCGAGCGAAACGCAATGACAGCGGAGACAGGTCTTATTTGGCCGACTGTACAGGGTGTTGTAAAGACGGGGTTATATAAAAGCTTTTACCCACAACTTTTATCCCAAACTCTCATCTGGTAACTGGCTGGTCCTAGTGGTCTTAGCCCCATTCATTGTTCTTCCCTCTCACTTAAACATTACGTTATCCATAATGCAGTTGGGTCTAAGTACATGATTAGATTAATATCGAGAATTCAAAAATGGATATTAATCGTGATCGTGTACTTACCTTTACTGTGTTGGTGGTGTAATGGTTTAGAACTTTAGATGCTTATGTTCTGGGTGTGGTGTCCCGAGTTTGAATCCCGGGAGGACCATATGCTTTCATTAGTTTATTCTAGGGCATTGGGATTTGTAATAGAGGATTAATGTTGAGAACGTGGTGTAACTTAATATACTTTTATCATAATTCTGTTACGTATATATGTGTACAATTGGTTATAGTAGTATTTATGTTGGTGTTAGGGACAGGTGGGGAATTTCTTGCACTGGGGACTTTAGTGTTATTGATGTTTAATGATAATCGGGTCTAAGTTTCACCTGGAACTCCTTTCTTCCCGTTACTGTGAGCAGAGGAGAAGCAGAGTGAGGTGTGAGGTGTGAGGCAGAGTGGTGTAGGACCCAGGGTGGAAGGAGTGGTGAGGATTTATTACCAGGACAGAAACCCTAAATGTTATAAGAGATTGAACAACTATCCGCAATATTTACTACTATCAGTACTTTTATCAAGCAATATTTATAGTACTGTACAACAATTTTAGTAGTATTTACTGATATGAACTATGGAAATCGGTATATGGGCAGCACCTGTTAATATAAATCACTATCTATTCTTGATTATATCTTATAGCAATATATTAATCACTGAGGACAGGGGTCCTCTGTACAGGTGTCACTTAGAAAAAAAACATTTCCATTCGTAAATCCAGGCTACTAAAAGGTCAGTTGGACAAAACTTTTTGCAAAAACATTTCCTTGCATGCAAATCTTCATGTGAAGGTTGGTGTCAATAAATTATTTCAGTTGTGAAAAACATCATACCAGCTCCAGGCTCTCTGCCGGATGACTGTCCTTAAGTAGCACTATCTAAATAGCTACTACAAGCCTTGATACTAAACAGACAAAGTTTATTATTATCATGGCAATGTTTTCAAATTAGCAATTTAGGAAATATTGTCCAACTGTGGTGATTATAAATCACTTTACCTGTGATATAAACTATTACATTCATTACTAGGTTAAGAAAAAATATATAAATAATAATAATAATAATAATAATAATAATTATAATAATAGTAGTAATCTATATTTTATTCATTTCACCACAACACCAAACACCTCCAATGAAATTAATGAAAGCATATATGTTTGTTCAATCTCTATTATTTGAAGGGTTGTCTGTGCCCGGGTGTTTTGTTTATTATTTTGGGTGGTGCTGTGGCTGCTGTGCTGTGTTGCTCCCCCGTGTGTACTACTCATATTGGTCTTACTAACTTGGCTTTATAACGGTATTGTCAAAAATCATCATTCCTTCTCACCTTCGCCTGAGTGAAGTCCAAACCAAGGCTATTGTAAGTGTGAGTACCTGAACTATACTCAATTTCTTTTAACCTGGCGGAAAGTTTAATCCCCTAGCAGTTGATGTCTCGATACTTTATGGAAAATATGAAACTGCTATGTCTCTGCATCATATTATAGACACGTTGTTTTCACAATTGATGCAGTTTTTATCAACATGCACTGTCTGCTCAAGAGCTGGGCTAGGGTGGGTGCCCTGATAATCAGGGACTTCAACTTGCTGGACTGCACTAAATTTGGCTATGAAAACTTTGTAATAGCTAAGGTAATTTAGATGGGGATAAGTCAATTTCTCTCCAGCTTAAAAAAAATAAAATAAAAAAATATTACGAAGTCACAATGATGGGGGCAGGAAGGAGAGCGGGAGGGTTGCTGATGTTCAGGCGTTCGGATTGGCTAGTATTTACGTTGCGATTATTGTTATCGTTTTGTTTACTTGATTTAGTAGGCATTTCAATTAAGTTGATTAATTTCAACCAATTAATAGCCTGGGTTTTTACTTTACTCGGAGCAAAGATGGTGAGGAATTTTGTCTTTTGACCTTACATGTAATTTGCTTTAAACAATATTACAGTATACAGTATCTGTAATTTGCTTCAAAATGGTATTACAGGTCTCCCTCACTATCCGATGCCCCGAATTACGATATTATTATAGGTTTTTAGGTGTTTGTGTTTGGGTTATGGCTGGTCCAAGAATGCATTCCCATTTACCCCATTAATTTTGTTGTTTGCTATACAGTACAAGTTTTCTATTTAAAATCGGGTATTCAGGAACGTAACCCAATCGTATATCGAGGGAGACCTATACATGTAATCTGCTGCCTCAACGTGGTATTATAAGCCGCTGCTTGGAGTTGGTTTGAGTTTGTGCTTCAGTATGATTCCAAATCTAATTTTGGGCTTTCAAGATGGTTTAACCCCCTAACATAGAGGTTCTAATCTGGATAAAATGGCTGTGTAATGTGGAGTGAGTTAAGATAAGGAAACAGTATCATGGTATTGTAGAAATTGCTGGTTATAGTTTTATCCCCGTCCCCCACACTCACACATGTAATGCCAGCAGTTGTGGCAAGTGCTTAAACAGAACTGGATGTAGAATATCGCTTGAGCGATCAGCCCAAGTGGTGAGAGTGTTCGCCTCGTAAGTGTGGGGACCTGGGTTCGAGCCCTGGGCCGGCCTGATGGTAGCCTCACAAAAACATTTCAGGGGGCGATTTCTGCATCTAACGAAGTTTAGGTCTATCTATCTATCTATTGCCTGACGCCGTGATCCCCGAAGGGGTGGCCACGAACGAACCGCCCCCATGCACCTCTGTCCCCAGTCAGTCGACGCCCCTCCCCCCAACCAGCACCACCTTCGTTCATGTACTTCCTCACTCCATCCTTCCACCTCATATTCGGTCTACCTCTCCCCCTCTGTCCCTCCACCTCGCTCTCATACACCCTCTTAGTCATTCTCTCGCTTTCCATACGTTCCATATGGCCGAACCATCTCAAGTTGTTCCTTTTCACACTTTCCAGCACATCTACCTCCACACCACACCTCCTTCTTACTTCCTCATTAGTCTGTCTATCCCTCCATGTAACTCCGCACGCACTCCTTAAGTAATTCATTTCCACTGCTCTCACTCTTGGTCTGAGTCTCTCAACCAACGTCCATGCTTCGCTTCCGTTTAGGTGTGTTGGTTAAATTGTAAATAGTGATGTAAAGTTATTATAAACTCGGCAAAAATAGTTTGGTGGCTCTGCCTCGAGTCGGCCACAACCAGCTGTGGGGTATTTACCTGAGTATATACATAAATACACACATAACATTTCGGTGTTTCTTCACACACACACATAACAAATATTTGTCCAAAATTGTAGCTATGCTGACTGGAATACCCAATAATCCCTGAACCACAGAGCTACGCTGAGTTGGCGTTAGGGAGGAGTCCCAGACAATAGGCCTAGCCAGGTTTAACTCCTCTTATGTACATCAGAGCGTGGCTCAGTCGGTAAGGGGCAAGTTTGGTACGCCAAAGACCCGAATCCCTGGCTAGGCTCAGATGTTTTCGAGGGACAAAAATCCTTAATCACCCAGCATATTCTCTTGACTATTTGGTGTTGACTGCAAATGTTGTTGTTGTTGTTGTTCCCCAAGCTGCCTGGCCGAACAGCCCCAAGGTGCCGAGCAAGGCCAAGGCCATAACCGAGCGCCCCCACAGAACCCTCCCCGCCGACCACAATAAAGACTGGGTGACCGAAGCCACTCCATGACGGGGAGCTGAGGAGGGTGCGGAAATGCTCGGGAAACCAAAGCCCCACCCAGGGCCCTGTGTCCCTCAGCAATTATGAAGAGAAAGTTGAGGGGCAAGGGAAAAATGTGACGCTTTGGCTTCCAATCTTGGTAGATTGGGAGGTCAATCCACGTTAGAGACGCCATCACTTGAGATCTAGAAAATATATAAGTAAAAGGAACAGTCAGAGTAAGCTATGGGTATGGCAGAGATTGCTCAGTTCTCACTCTGATAGACCAGCCCATCACCACATGACTAGAACCCAATCCTCTCAGCATCAGCTAGGAAAGGCCCTAGAAAGCCGCCTTTGGCGGAGGGATAGCTCCCCTATTTCAACCCTTTTCGGGGTTGGGCACCCGCCGTGACTGCAAATGTTCTGGTGTGTGCTTTAGATATACTACTTAGTTACAGTTTTTCAAGCATTCAACAACTTCTATTTTACTTTAGTGAGAGCAAAGGTGGGAAGAAACTTAGGATTTTTATAATACATAGACTTGAGTTATCCTCCAACTGAAATACTGTTCCAACTAACAAAATTAATGTTACTTTAATGTGCATCCAAGTTATTTTTTTTTTTCTTGCTAATAGATTCAAAGGTAAAGGTTGACAAAAATAATATACAATATACAGGAGTAGGTACGTTATACTGGAAGAGGACGATAGACATACAGTACTGTAGTTTGATACTGTATCAATTAAACATTTTCCCGGCCCCCGACCTCCCGGAGTAGTTCCGGTCTCGGCAGGCAGACATGCAGCGGAGCACACCACAATGCCCGTCCACCTCACATCCAGGCATGACCCTTCATATATACTGGCTCCTTGGACCAGGCCCCTGACTGACTATTATCTAGTCCAACTGGCACCTAACCCCTCTCCCAATGTATATAATTACAATATTTACCACTACTTACCATATTAACCATACAGAGGTTTACTTATGTTATGATAAGTTATATTCTAACTACCCCGGTAGTTAGTAGCCAACTCTGACATTCCAAAACAATAATACTACTACTACTACTACTAATAATAATAATAATAATAATAATAATAATAATAAAAGTTGCAAGCAACGTTGTCCGGGGTTCGAGCGGTTTTGCAAGCAGGGTATTGTGTTGGATACAAGAACTGTGTCACAGATATCAAAAGATCGTTTAACTTATCGGGCATGGAGAAACTACAGAAGTAACAGATTGTGCAAACAAACAAGAGCGAGAGAGGGAGAGATTGGCTGTATAAAAGATCTGCCTCTATTCGTTTAGTAACAGAGTTGTAGATATGTGGAATAGGCTACCGAGTGGTATAATCTGATCAAGAAAAATAGAGCTTCAACTTGAAATTAGATAGAACGAGATGGGTTGGGTGTGAAAGGGATCTGCCATATGTAGGTCAGTCGGCTCTCTGCAGATTCCCGTTTTCTTATTTTTTTATGTTCTCATTTGTGAGGGAGAGCGTATGGCGCGAGAGAATAGGATGTCGTAAACGTAAGGAAGATAGCGATAAATATGAGAGAGAGAGTGCGGGATGGGTTGGGTGTGAAAGGGATCTGACATGTGTGGGCCAATCGGCTCTCTGCAGATTCCCATGTTCATCTTAGTTGCATTTGTAAGGGATCTGCCTCATTTGTACCGGTGTGCAAACAAACGAGCGACAGAGAGACTGGGTGTGTAAGGGATCTGCCTCTATTCGTTTAGTAACAAAGTTGTAGATATGTGGAATAGGCTACTGAGTCCTATAGTGGGATCAAGAACAATAGAGTTCAACATAAAATTAGATAGGACGAGATGGGTTGGGTGTGAAAGGCTGCCACAGGCCCAATACAAAAATACACCTTGTGTCAAAGTTTGGTCCCGATCTGACAAGTAGTTCCGGAGTTATTGCGTAAAAAACGGACTATATATATTTTTATGGAAGAATGCAATACTCTTGAACCCCTGAAGACATTGCTTGCTGTTTGAGGGAGGAGGAAAGGTAAGTCACACCACACCAAAAATTGTCAAAACATTGAAGGTCTAGAACTTTGTTATTAAACTAAGCAAAGGGAGGAATTGTTAAAAACTTTAGCCAATACTCTGCTATTCACCAAAAATAGATATGAATTATCATTATTATTTGGTAGGGTAGGTATGTATAGGTAGGTTGGTTAAATAATTGCTGGAAATCGTAGGGACTCTTAACTATTTTGAGAGAGTTAAATTTAAAAAAATTATGGATCTGAATGATTAATATAACTATTATTAAGCAAAACTAGGGGATGGGGGAAGCCTATAGATTGAAGACTGAAAACGTGGGTACCTCACACGGTGTTAAAGTAATTTATGAATAGACAGTTTTCAATGCTGCAGCCAAACTATTCCACCAATTTCTATTCTTTTGGTACCAAAACGTTCGGAATTGCGAGCCTCACCCAACTACGCAAACATGGCTTTGATCATCTGCATAGTTTTCAAAAAAAATTCAATATTGCCGGAAAAACTCACGTGCAAAGCAAAACCTTTTCCATAACATTTGCGGAGCATTACAGTAGTAGTGGAGTCCATATGCCAAAGCCCAATCATTTCCTATGAGTGGGAGAGACGGTATTTAGGTTTCAAATTTTTCGGGAAATCGGCTGCCATGGACCTGTTTGGCCGCCATTTCGGATGTTTAGCATATCAAAAGTTGCCCAATACAAAAACGCACCTTGTGGGAAAGTTTGGTCCTGATCTATAAAGCGGTTCTGGAGTTAATGCGTAAAAACCGGCGTGGAAAAACAATTTGGAAGAATAAGATTTAATTATTGTAATAGGGGTTCCCCGCAGGGCTCAAACCCCTAATAATAAGGATAATAATTATAAAATAATATAATGATAATAATAAATAATATACACGGACATTGGGCAGACAGAAAAACACACACAGACATCGGGCAGACAGAAAAACATACACGACCATAAGGCAGACAGAAAAACATAACAGACATCGGGCAGACAGAAAAAACATACACAGACATCGGGCAGACAGAAAAACATACACAGACATCGAGCAGACAAAAAAATAAACACGGAAATTGGGCAGACAGAAAAAACATACACAGACATTGGGCAGACGGAAAAACATACAGACATCGGGCAGACAGAAAAACACACACAGACATTGAGCAGACAAAAAAATAAACACGGACATTGGGCAGACAGAAAAAACCATACACAGAAGTTGAGCAGACAGAAAAACACACACAGACATCGGGCAGACAGAAAAACATACACAGACATCGGGCAGACAGAAAAACGTACACGTAGCCTACATTGGGCAAACAGACAAACATACACAGACACCGGACAGACAGGGAAATATACATGTAGGCCTACGTTGGGCAGACAAAAGAACATGAAAGTACCTTAATCCAATATACGACAGACTTTATTACATTATTCCAACATCTGGTAGACATTACTACATTATTCCCAAATCTGACAGACATTACTACCTTATTGCAACATTTGACAGACATTACTACCTTATTCCAACATTTGGCAGAAATTACTACCATCTTCCAACATCTGGCAGACATTACTACCATATTCCAACATTTGGCAGACATTACTACCTTATTCCAACATCTGACAGACATTACTACCTTATTCCAACATCTGACAGACATTACTACCTTAATCCAACATCTGGCAGACATTACTACCTTAATCCAACATCTGGCAGCCATTACTACCATATTCCAACATCTGGCAGACACTACTACCTTATTCCAACATCTGGCAGACATTACTACCTTATTCCAACATCTGGCAGACATTATGTACTACCATATACCAACATCTGGCAGACATTACTACCTTATTCCAACAACTTCCAAACATTACTATCGTATTCCAACATCTGGCAGACATTATTACCATATTCCAACATCTGGCAGACATTGCTACCTTATTCCAACATCTGGCAGACATTGCTACCTTATTCCAACATCTGGCAGACATCTCTACCTTATTCCAACAACTGCCAAACATTACTACCTTATTCCAACATCTGAGACATTACTACCTTATTCCAACAACTGACAGACATTACTACCTTATTCCAACATCTGACAGACATTACTACCTTATTCCAACATCTGACCGACATTACTACCTTATTCTGACAACTGAGACATTACCACCTTATTCCAACATCTGACAGACATTACTACCTTATTCCAACAACTGCCAAACATTACTACCTTATTCCAACATCTGACAGACATTACTACCTTATTCCAACATCTGACAGACATTACTACCTTAGGAATAGGGTAGTAATGTCTGTTAGATAATGGAATAAGGTAGTAATGTCTCAGATGTTGGAATAAGGTAGTAATGTCTGCCAGATGTTGGAATAAGGTAGTAATGTCTGCCGGATGTTGGAATAAGGTAATGTCTGCCAGATGTTGGAATATGGTAATATTGTCTGCCAGATGTTGGAATATGGTATTAATGTCTGCCAGATGTTGAAATATGGTAGTAATGTCTGTCAGATGTTGAAATAGGGTAGGCCTATTAATATCTGCTAGATGTTAAAATAAGGCAGTAATGTCTGCTAGATGTTGGAATAAGGTAGTAATGTCTGTCAGATGTTGGAATAAGTTAGTAATGTTTGGCAGTTGTTGGAATAAGGTAGTAATTTCTGTCAGATGTTGGAATAAGGTAGTAATGTCTGCCAGATGTTGGAATAAGGTAGTAATGTCTCAGATGTTGGTATATGGTAGTAATGTCTGTCAGATGTTGGTATATGGTAGTAATGTCTGTCAGATGTTGGTATATGGTAGTAATGTCTGTCAGATGTTGGAATATGGTAGTAATGTCTGGCAGATGTTAGAATATGGTAGTAATGTCTGTCAGATGTTGGAATATGGTAGTAATGTCTGCCAGATGTTGGAATAAGAGTAATAATGTCTGTCAAATGTTGGAATATGGTAGTAATGTCTGTCAGATTTTGGAATAAAGTGGTAATGTCTGTCAGATGTTGGAATATGGTAGTAATGTCTTTCAGATGTTGGCATACGGTAGTAATGTCTGCCAGGTGTTGGAATATTGTAGACGCCTTATTTCCCGAGAAGGGGTGGCCATGAACATTAGGCGTTTATCACAAATGGCTAGGTCAAATTGCCCGGGCTTGACATCTACCAATAACATTTTGACAGTGAGGGCCTCGATCCACCGACCCTTTGATCAGCAGCCGACGCTTTACTGACTATGCTACAGCTCGTGACAATACAAATTAAAGTTAGGAATTACTGGAAATTATAATTATAACGTCATCCAAAATTAAACGCCCTTGCACTTAACAAGAACAATGTATTTTATTCTTGCATTTTTCAGCATGATGATCTGCATGTTATGTAGCTATAGATTTTAATTTGGCATTAAATTTGCTCTTATTTATAGACAGATTGTAACTTGTAGTGACCATGACTTGCTATTTCAGGAACTTTACGTAATATTGCAATTTTTAAAGCGTATATTTGTGTACGTTCTGCAATTTTTGCTGTTTGTGCACATAACAATGGCAATTGATATATAAAATAACAAATGCTTTGGATAGGTTAAGCTGTTTTTATGCCTGCATCTACATTTACATCTACAGTCAAGAGTATAAATGGCAACACACCCATTTGATTTATAAGTGTTAACCTCTTCTGTACAGTTGATATAGTTTTCATTTTTGTTCAGCTTAAGAAGGATGTCTAGTTGTCTACCCATTAAAAGGCTACAGACTATCTCAATTAATTCTTTTAGCTACCATATATTCTTCCTAAGTTTCGTAAAATCGTCTAAATGTAGCTGAAATCAAATATAGAAGCTGTCGCCGGTACGGAAGAGGTTAATATATGGAGAATATAACCTTCAGAATATTAAAATTATAATTAGGCATACCGGTTATGCAGATTGTACAGAAATGTTTTAATATATTTGAATTTCAGTATTCGCATATCCAGAAAAAAAAAATATCCATCAATTTCGATCCCTTCAACATTCCGGATAAAAGGGATTCTATTGTACAGTACTCGATTATGTTCTGGTTCATTCAGTGAGAATATTGACCACTTGTGAGTTTCAGGCTATAAGGAAGTTGGAGCCGTAAACAATGCAATACTAATGTAGGTTTGTGATGGAGAAGTATATTGAATTTGAGTTTGTGTTTATAAATACACTATTATTGTAATTTAGTTGGTAATATAGTTAAATATTGATGTCTACGACTCCAACTTCCTTATAGCCTGAAAGCCTCGCAAGTGGTCAATTAGCTAGTCTACCTTAGGCACATAATGTTGGTGGGGATGTCATGTGTGTTTCTTGGAAAGTACATACACGTGTCTGTTAATGTCGATCTAAGGTAGGTGTAGCCTACATGTGCGACTGTTTGTGAAGCGTGTGTATTTTTGTAATGGGAAACCTGTGTGTCTGAATGAGGTTTGTGAAGATTATTGTGTGTTCATATCCAATTGAATATGATGCCATCCGTATTTTCTTGTTATAGCAAACATTAGGCGGTTTTATTAAGATTAGGAAGGATGTATGGAATGGCAGGAAGATAATTTAACCCCCTTTGTACCTTTTTGGTCCTTCCTAAGTTGAGTACAATGATCTGAGCTTAACCAGAATAGACTAAACCCTTTCAGGATTTTGGCCCAGCTCAGCCATTCACCAGTCTTCGCCTTCCCCACTTGCTAGCACATCCAACCCTTGCATCAGAAACTGTTGTGAATAAATGAGCGTTGTTGCCACATGTTGAAGGAATATCCAGAATATCATGGAGAATCATACTTATGCTATAGGAGAGTACTGTACAAGCTTGAAGCCTATAAGAAAGTATTTGAAGACCTTGGTCATTTTGATTGTGGCCATTTTGGTTGTAGCCATTTAGGAGTGTGGCTGTAATTCAAGTCCTTGGTTCATATCCGAAATGTGTTATAAAAAACGCTGCTAGAGTTTAAACGACTCCCTGGTAGTGAATGTGTAATGGAAGTACCGTACTATGTGTGTGCTTATGTGGATCCCAGTAGGTGTATGTTTGTGATGGTCTATGTGTTAATATACATCTTTACTGTGTGTTTGTATGGGGTTTAATAATAATAGTTTTATTTTGTTTACAAGTGGGTGATTACTTTCTTATTCTCTCTCTAGATGTGTGTGGTGCTATATATCTTTACTGTGTGTTTGTATGGGGTTTGAAACTATAAGTAGCGCCAACGACAAGAACGAACCTGACTTTTATTTCGATTCCTGACCTCTTCGTAACTCAAAAGGACCTTGAGCAAACTGGCTGTAAATTTCTACACCTATTTCCTGGTGGACTCTCCCAAATTATAGAAATGTCAGCCCGATTGCTTTCATTCATTTTAAGTTATAAGAAGTTAAGGGGTCCAGATTATTGTCAAGTTCGTTGGTGCTACCTATAGTTTGTTTTGTTTTGTTTACAAGACAGTGATTACTTCCTTACTTTCTCACTGTATTCACAGCCGGCCAACAGAAGAAGGCTAAAAAGGGTAAGATATTGGTTAGCTTAGGTTGCTGTTTGGGTGACGCTTAGCTTGTATGAACAACCATGTCTTAAATACTGTACTGATATTAAGAGTTGTAAAATTATTCTCAAAGTAATGTAAAGCTATTTAAATAGTTGATATAAACCTCATGTTCAATTGAAGAAAAGATTGTTGAGAAGTGTTGCATCATACTGTTGATTCCCCATACTGTTACCATATTGATGGATACAGTAAAACCCTCCTCTTTCATAACCAATCTCTGATGCCTTTCTTCTTCCTGGGAAGCCCTCATTAAAGGATGACCATGGCAGAAATGCCGCCATCCTATTTTGTCCAAACATGCTCTCATTGCCCATGTTACAATGCTTTATGAGAGTTATTTTTGGGAACTCAGTGGTCTGGTTAAACTATTTTATTAAAAAAAAAAAAAAAAAATGGAACTTTAAATTTTGTTTCAGTTCGGGCTCTGTCTTGAGTCGTCCACCCCCAGCTATGGGGTATGTGCCTAAGTATATACATACATATACATTACCATTGGTAATCTTCCACTACCAGGCATCCGTAAACCTGTGATTTATATTTCTCTTTCAAACAAAGTCTGAAGACAGAAGTATAGTACAGGTACTGGACAAATCGGAAAATAGAAATTTATTGCTTTTTACAATTCTAGAACTATTTGCACTTTCGAACTGGGTCTCTTCACAAATTAGTCCAAAACAAAAGGGGTTTTACCATACTGTCGGCAAGATTATTTTAAGATCTGCAGAATGTACAATACCTATTAGTATGTAATTACTGTAATATAGTCCCATACTCCACATACTCTATTAAATAAAAGATCATTACAAGTTACTAATATAGTCCTATAATTCACATACAGTATTGTAATAAATTAAAATGTAAAACTTCCAAACTAAACAAACCAAAACTTGGACAAAGACAATATAAAGGCAAAATAACTTATCAAAATCGTTATGTGGAAACAACGCTTACTAAAATAAAATTTATGAAATAAAATAAATAAATAATATAGAAAGAATCATTATAAGTTACGTTGTTTTCCCTTCTTCGTCGTCCTCCGTGTCTTGCCGATATTCTCTATGAGTCTCCCTCTTTTTCTATTGATCGAGTGATGTCTTTCCTTTCTCTTCTCCATCTCTTTAACGATATTTAGGTTGTCGTTCTTCTGACCCATTCCGTTTCTACTTTAGTGCCATATGGCCTTTCGTCGCCTGATGCTAGGAATCTATTAATGTAATGTATAAGTTATTAATAAAGGCCATCAATACAAGTTGTTAATTAACCCTCACACTTCCAGAACACAAAGCGGAACAACAACAACAACAACAGAGGAGCCCACTACCCCCCGGCACAGCCACAGACGAGGGGGTGAAGGTGGACGTCCGGAGATTGGCGCTGCTACAGAGAGAGAGTTGTGTATAGGATCCACTCTGGTTAGTCCGTGTATAGATAGTCTTATTGTCTTTGGCCTGGACCCCTAGACACAACCCTATAATTGTCGGCGGTTAGTACTATTATTTTGACGTATTATTATCCAGTCAATATGATTCACAATAGTTTTTTTTTTTTTTTTTTTTTTCCCCGTTTTAACCTCGGGACTGTAGGCCGTTCAGTAGCCTGTAACTCTAACGATGCCCCAAGATTATCGATGGAAGCTTCGAGTTGTTGGGTGCTTCATGCGAATCGTTTAGTAGCTAATTTCTCGATAGTTGGTCGAAAAATATTAAATTATTATGTCTCCGCATATTGTGAATAGCAACTTTTCATTATTACCAACATATATCGGTTAAAAATTATCATAATACTGTAGCAGGTTAGGATAGAGAAACCAGATTAACCAGACCACTGAGCCCCATTCGGAACTCTCATAGGTCTGCCTTGACTACTGTAGCAAGATAATCAGGATGTGGAAATAACAATTTACCATCAGCTGGCAATAAACAGACTATATTTGATGAAATTGCAATGAGAGTACAGTACTTTAATAATGTTCTAAAACCTCTCATTGCAATTATGGTACAAAAGCTCCTCAGTGGTTTAGTTGGTTTGATGTTGGATTGCTGCTGCCCTACCGTCCCGGGTTCGAGGCCCGGCTAGGTCATATTAAAAAAAATATTAACAACACTAGAACATCGTACTGACTGACTAAGAATATGGCAAAAACTACTTTAATTTACAGGTCTCCCTCGATTTACGATTGGATTACGTTCCTGAAAACCCATTCTTAAATATTAAAATTGTATAGCGAACCCTAACATTAATGGGATGAATGGGAATGCGTTCTCGGACCAGCCAAAAACCAAACGCAAACACTTAAAAACCTATAATATATCCTAAACTGGGGCATCGGATAGTGAGGGTGACCTGTACCACCAATAATATTGGGGTTTATCTAGGTATGCGGCCCTTAGCCCTTTTAATATAGTGGTAGTATTTTAATTTTATTAGTTCAAACATTGGATGATTTTATGCCTCTTTATTAAGACTCTCATTAGACTATGTTACTTAACCTTTAGGAATCAAAGGGTGATCGAATATTTCAATTAACCGTCTAACAAATCCTATTACCACTTTGATTCTCGGAGGTTTCAAGATTGTCCTAAAATAACTTCACAATTTGGATAACTATTACCAATTTGATTCTCAGACATTCTTAATATAGCTTAGTAAAATCAATTTATTTACCAGAAAAAAATGAAAACAACTCCTTGGTATTGAACGGGTTAAGATTATTTATAGATATTGTATAGAGTAGGAATAGTGTCCAATGAACACAATCTATGCTGTCCTCTTTTAATCAAATAGCACGGAGCGGTTTATGGGAGTGTACAGAGACTGCTCGGGAGACTTTGTGTGTGTGTATGATAGAAAACACGCGCTTGTATTCTTAGACTATTGTTTCCCTTTGCAGCGACTGATACCGAATGAATATTGGGAGAAAGAGTGTTGTTCACAGAGAGTTCAACAATTAGCACTCCCATTGCTTTATTTTTATTTATATATTGATTTTTCCTTAGATTAGTTTGGGGGCAAGGGGTTAGGAATGCTCCTCCCTTTGTAAAATTCTTCTACTCGTCAAGACAAAGAAAGGGGCGAGGGAACGCGGAAGTGGTCCCGGACCCTGAGAATTGGAACCCTTGAATGTTGTTTCTCGAGTCGGCCACCCTTAGCAATGGGGTATGTGCCTGAGTATATACATACATACATGCATAGTTGTTCTTGTTGTTGTTGTTCCCCAGGCTGTCTGGCCGAACAGCCCCAAGGTCTTGAGCAAGGCCAAGGCCATAAACGAGCGCCCCCACAAAACCCTCCCTGCTTAGCACTAACAAAGCCCGGGTGACCGAAGCCACTCCAAGGCAGGGAGCTGAGGAGGGTGCGGAAACGCCCGGGAAACCGAAGCTACATCCAAGGCCCTGTGCCCCTCAGCAATTATGAGGGGCAAGGGAAAAATGTGACGCTTTGGTTCCCAATCTGCCAACTTCTAGGTTGACAGTAGGGAGGTCAATCCACGGAAAAGATGCTGTCACTTGAGATCTAGAAGATATACAGTATAAGTAAAAGGAACAGTCAGAGTAAGCTATGGGTATGGCAGAGATCGCTCGGCTCTCACTCTGATAGACCAGCCCATCACCACATAACTAGAACCCAATCCTCTCAGCATCAGCTAGGAAAGGCCCTAGAAAGCCGCCTTTGGCGGGGGGATAGCTCCCCTATTTCAACTCCTTTCGGGGTTGGGCACCCGCATAGTTTAACCAGGCCACTGAGTTCCCCAAAAGAACTCCCACAGGGTTGGCCACTCTCATTACTAAAGGCTACGTCATTTTTCAAGATATTTCATCCATTTACGGCACTGCGAAAGGGAAAGAATTGTTCAAGAATACATGCGATAGACTGTTACAAGACAAGTACGGTACACATTGCAAAACTCGACAAATTAACTGAACTGCTAGCTTAACACAGCAAACAAAACATTACCGGTAACTATAGTCTCAACGCAAAAATAGCTAAACAGGATCGCAATACAGTACTGTATGTTAATAATTACAGGTACAATTCAATTATCACAATGTAATTAATATTTTCATATTTTCACCAACCCACCATTTAACTTATTAATAAACCTAATTAAGCAAATCGATTAAACTAATGAATTCATGTGGTATTTCAAGGATTTGAACCTAGGATACTCACACCAAAATTCTGCGCACTAACCATTACGCTAACAATACAATTAAAAGTTACTGAACAGGAACGTATATATAGCCTGAAACTTGCAAGTAATGTAGTCAATTATGTTACCAAAGTCCTTGGTGAACTATTGACTTTCTGTACCGGTTTTGTTACAATTAACCCGTTCGGTACCGGTGGCGTCCTTTTAATTATATTCTGGCTACTATTAGAGGATTTTATGCAGGTTAGGAAGGAAGGATATATAACCATTAAAAGGCTACTGACTATATCTCATTTGATTCTTTGACCTACCACAGATCCCTACTTAAGCTGAATAAAATCGTCTAATAGCGTCCAGAATACGATGAAAAGGACGTCACCGGTACCGAAGGGGTTTATTGTGTTCTATATCACACACATACATTTTTCAATTGTGTAGGTTTGTTATGGAGAGAACTATCTGTATATACTATAGAAGGCTTTACATTTTTATTACAGATTTATTAGACTAGCCGTGATGTAGAGTTTTGTACAGTTTCTGCCGCCCTCATTTTTTTGACTGTAGAATGCACCTTAACCCCTTCAGACATATATGACGCAGAGGTTGCCAGATTAGCAATAAGAAATAGAGTTCTCTCACTCTTATAATTACCTCTCCAAAATTAGTTTTCTGCCCACATCTAACTCAAAGACAACTGCAGAGGTTGAAGTAACTAAAATAAAGGTTTGTAAAAAACCCTGATGGTAATAAAGGCTTTAAAGTATCCCTAATAGGCTCAAAATTGCGTCATATGTCGGAGAGGGTTAAGAGTCTTTATTACAGACTTAACAGAATAGCTTAGATGTAGGATTGTTTAACAATATATCCAGATGTAGATTTTTTCCCCAATATATCCTGCCTTCATTCATTATTGTAGAATCTGTATTACAGTGTATATATATACCATATATATATATATATATATATATATATATATATATATATATATATATATATATATATATATATATATAAGAACGTGAGACTGGAACCACACTCCATGTGGAGCAATCGTCTTTAGATTTATGTATACAGTATGTATATACAATACAGTATGTATTTATAGATTAGCATAGATATAGCTTTTTTTTTACAATATACAATTTGCTGCCTTCATTAGTTACTACAGCATTTATAGGATGACCGGAGAACTCGACCAGTAGACTATTTCAGCCAATTCTGTTAGGTTAGAACTTCAATTTGACACCTACTTAGTTGACCTTGGTTGATTTGGCACTGGTTTAGATCTACTCGTTGGGGTGTCCGGAAATCCATTTATAGAATAGCGTAGATTTAGTTTTATTTTTTTTATTTTTTTATTTTTTTTTGTATATGGTGTCTTTTTAGTTTTATCTATTTATTTTCTGTACAGTATTTCTTAAATTGACTAATTCCCTGAACGTGATGATAGTGCGTTGTTATTATGTGCAATTAGTTTGCTTGGGAACCAGATTAACTTGCTCATGTAGTAATGTACACCCTATGTGGTGGATTGTGTTCTGTCATTTCATAAATTTTATTTTAGTAAGCGTTGTTTCCACATAGCGATTTTGATATGTTGTTTTGACTTTATATTGTCTTTGTCCCAGTTTTGGTTTGACTTTGTTTCCAAGTTTTACAGTTTAATTAAAATGTAAAACTTGCAAACCAAACAAACCAAAACTGGGACAAAGGACAATATAAAGAAATATATTTTTATTTTACAACCTACACGAATGTACTACCGGTATCTTTATTACAGAATGTATTAAGTAGTTTAGGTCATCTTTATTTTACAATCTACTCTTATCTTTCTTTATCACAGAATTTATAAAGAAGGAAAGGTTCTATGAATTTGTTTACATACAGTATTATGCTGTTACTTGGCATTATTACAAAATTTATAGAATAGTTTAGTTGTAGAATTAAAATTTAAAATTAGAATTGTTTATAAGTTTCTTGATACATTTAATGTTTATTTACTTGTTTATAATATATTTAAAGTTTTATTGGCTAGTAAAACTGGTGTCTTCATTTTACTCAAACTTAAAATCTCAAAACTAAGGGGTCTAAATGTGAGGGAAATTGGGGTCCAGAAAAAACTCTCCAAAATTACATTAGACAGATTGTGAATGATCGTGGTCCAGATAAATAAAACTAATTGGAAAAAAAAAAAAAAAAAAAAATCCTAAAAATTGTCAGTCTTCATTTATAGTCAATTCCACTAGATATGTATTTTGTGTTAAGGCAGTTTCACACAAGCGCTTTTCCGTAAATATTTCCGAGCGAGTGTTTTTCCCGTCAATTATAGTCTGGCAGCCTAATAATCAGTTAAATAAAAAATCATCCACTTAACATATTCTACCTTCAGTCTAGTTTCCGATTCCAGGGGGTGAAAAAGCCTCAAAATATTGAAAATAAACTTGCTCACCGAAAATTGCCATTAAAAAGTGCCCTTGTGACTCCACCTTTATAGTTTTACAAGTACCACCTCCTAGTCTCTCTAGTTTGAATCGATCACTTGCGAATTTTAGGCTATAAGGAAGTTGGATATTTAGCAGAATTACCAGTTAAAATATGGTTATAGTACATTTATACATACAGTACATAAAACCCAATTCAACATACTTTTTGTCCATCAGAATCCTACAGTATCATTGCATTTCTATTTAATATCAATGTTTACAGCTCCAACTTCCTTATAGCCTGAAACTCACCAGTGGAAATTTATGTATTTTCAACAACCAGATGATACTTTAGCTTTACGATTTTATACGGCTTAGGAAAGACCTCTAGCAATGATAGGGATAAAGTTGATCTCGGTTAAACTTTTGACTCGCGGAGATCCTTCTTTTACTTAACAAAATTGTCTAGTAATAGCCAGAATGAATTGTCAAAATGCGTCATAAAATCCTCAATGGGATAATGTAAAGTTTATAAAACTTTAAATACTTAGTTGTATGCAATTGACCACTTGCGAGTTTCGTTCTATAAGGAAGTTGGAGCCTTAGACATTGATCTATCTATCTATTGCCTGACGCCGGTGATCCCCGAAGGGGTGGCCACGAACGAACCGCCCCCATGCACCTCTGTCCCCAGTCAGTCGACGCCCCTCCCCCCAACCAGCACCGCCTTCGTTCATGTAGTTCCTCACTCCATCCTTCCACCTCATATTCGGTCTACCTCTCCCCCTCTGCCCCTCCACCTCGCTCTCGTACACCCTCTTAGTCATTCTCTCGCGTTCCATACGTTCCATATGGCCGAACCATCTCAAGTTGTTCCTTTTCACACTTTCCAGCACATCTACCTCCACACCACACCTCCTTCTTACTTCCTCATTAGTCTGTCTATCCCTCCATGTAACTCCGCACGCACTCCTTAAGTAATTCATTTCCACTGCTCTCACTCTTGGTCTGAGTCTCTCAACCAACGTCCATGCTTCGCTTCCGTAAGTCAGTGTCGGGATTACCACACTGTCATGCAAGGACTTCTTCACTTCCATACTGACCACCCTATTTCTTGTTACTGCTTTTAGCGTTCCTAGACATTGATATTTAGCAGAATTACCAGCTTAAATACGGTGTGGTGCATTTATATACTGTATACTATCTATCTATTGCCTGACGTCGTATTCCCTGAAGGGGTGACCACGAAGGAACCGCCCCCATGCACCTCTGTCCCCAGTCAGTCGACGCCTCTCCTCCCAACCAGCACCGCCTTTATCCATATACTGTATATACTATATCCATATACTGTATACACTATACAGTACATAAAGACCAATTCAACATACTTTTTAACAATCAGAAACTCACATTATTGTTGTACTGTATTTCTGGTCAAGCCCTCAGACCCGGCTATGTATTCCATACCGAAACCCGGGGGTTTTGGCCGAAAAACGTCTATGCCTAGGCTACTGTATCTTTGTTATTTTGACTGCTTCCGCATTCCGGCGCATCCCCAAGCGTAGATGTGTTTCGTACCTGTACAATGGCGTTGAGTAGAGCTCTCTAAGTCAACTGGTTCAGATAACTTTGTGGCGATATCAGCCACTTTACATTAATTTTCACTACTTAACAAAAACATACAGGCACACACGAACAAGGACGCCTCTCCTTCTTGTGGTCGGAGATGCGCGGCGTCGGTCCAACCGGCTGTTGTTTACATGCGTCGGACGGACGGCTTTCAAAACAAGCTTACAGGCTTTCAAGCTGCCGGAGCCTCAGAGCCCTACCGGATTCCGCGGGGGTGTTTTTTATGGATGCCTCAGAGCCCAACCGGGTCTGAGGGGTTAATATACTGTAGATGTTTACGGCTCCAACTTCCTTACAGCCTGAAACTCGCAATTGGTGAATTGCTCAGATCATTTCTCCCTGAGCCATTATCCCTCATGACGATGTTTCACTTTTGTTAACCCTATTTGGTCCGAGGGAGATCTGGGACATCCCCTGTTTTGCTCTATTAGTTTGGAGATTTTAAGACGTTTCACCCCATTCAGGTGTCAATTTGTTTCTGGGTTACTTACAAGGAATTGGCCTTTGGTATATTTTTTATCAAATAATGTACAAATTTACCGCGACGGGGGTCTGGGTGGGCATTATTTAGTTTGAAGGAAGTCTGGGAAGGCATTTTTATTAGTCTAGGGGACAAACTAAAATATGTTACTATAAAATGGCAAAATCAAGAAAAATCCTCAATAGTAATTAAACAAATATCCTATTAAACCCAAGTTGTCGGACCAAATAGGGTTAAAGATGGGTGCAAATGACCTTTAATATTTTGTATTATTTAACGACTACATTTGTGTTATAGTTTAGGCAAAGTAGGGTAGGTAGATTTTATTTTTGGTGCTAGATTATGGACTTAACCGCTTCAGAGTGGGCAGATTTCAGTGTTTCTTGTTTTTCAAGTAGCTATAACTGTTAAACGAAGGTTTATGTGAAAAACAAAATTGTAACTACTGTACAGTTCATATTCTGGGATGTACAAAGACATTAACCTGATGTTCGTAGTTGCGTGGCCGTCACAACGACTACCGGGTACATGAAGTGACAGTGTTTGTGCATGACAGTGCCGGGTTGAGCTTCGAGTTATTTTCAATTTTTTTTTTTTTTAACTTGCTACAATTCTGTGAAACGAAGGGTTCCGGGAAACTTAAAGAGTGTGAACGAAAGCTCATATTCTGTGCTGTACAGAGACAGTAACCTGATGTTTGTAGCTGCTATGTGGCCGTCTCGGTGACTACATGAAGTGATGGTGTTTATGTGTTCGAGTCCAAGGTCAAACTACGAGTGCTTGGCTGGCTCGTACAGTATTGAGCTCGGCTCGGGTCACATGGCTGGACTATCCTGGTGGTATCTGATAACTCAGGTGAAATCTTTATCACCCTGGGATCATTATTAGCGTGGGAAATACAAAACGTATTGGTATGTCTCACGACTGACGTTAAAACGTTTACATATATATTTTTATTGATCAAGTATTTCCTTTGCCATATCTTGATATTGTTTTAATTTTTACTTAGTTTTTTTAAATATAATTTTGTTATACAGGTCTCCCTCGATTTACGATTGGATTATGTTCTTGAAAATACTGTATGATCTTAAATAGAAAAATCATATATCAAACCCTAAAATTAATAGGGTAGATGAGGTTACGTTATCGGACCAGCCAATACCCAAACACCTAAAATTCTATAATAATATCGTAAATCGTGGCATCGGATAGTGAGGGAGACCTGTACTTAAGCCACATCCTGCTTGAGTTACGTGGCAATTTAAGACGTGATTGTCCGGTCCCGTCGCAAGACGACCGTCTCAACCGAGCCGTCGCAAGATCATCACAAGACGGGAAAAACAACACAGGCTTGCTCCAAGCCAGCACACCATTTTACAAATATATAGGCTAGGCTATACAACTTCCATTTCATCGGAATAACATTCACCACCAATTTAATTATCATAAGGATTATATAAATGTAATTCTGATGTGAAAAAACAATCGGTAAATAGCATAGCCTAGGCCTACACAGCTGGGGTTTGTTGTTGTTTCGTGGACAAAATCTAACCAAGCGTACTGTCCGACATTAATTTATTATCAACAATTGGATATTTGTTACTGTGGGCTCTTATTACTCTACTTCCTAATAATAGTAGGATGATTGTGTTCTTTTATTTAATAATTTTCATTTTAGTAAACGTTGTTTCCACATAGCGATTTTGATAATTTAATTTGACTTTATATTGTCCTTGTCCCAATTTTGGTTTGTTTAGTTTGCAAGTTTTACATTTTAATAGGCAAGTAAATTATAAGATCATGTCTGGATAAACAAATATACCAAAATATATTAGAATGTAGAAACAGTAAGCCGAGTGAGATGTTTCAGCTTGCCGTCAACCCAGCTCCGGAGCTCTCTTGCCGTCGCAAGACAATATTGGTGTCTCGCTTGCTAAAGGTGGGCTTGCGACGGGACCGGAAAAAAAGTTTTCAGGGTAGATCTTGCGACGATGGTCTTGTGACGGGACCGGAAAATCACGTCTATAGTTGGCCTGACGGATTCAGTGGTCGACTTGTCCACTATCAGGGTGGGCAGGTATTTTTGTAGCATCTTTCCCGAGCGAGACTCAGTGTTGTATTCTTACACAATTCTTTCCCTTCGCAGCGCCTGATACCGAACGAATATTGTGAGAATGAGCGTTGTTTACAGAGAGAGTACACAAATTCGCATTTCATTTCTTAAGTTAATATACATTTTCAAGTTAGTTCATTCATTAACCCTTTATAGGACAAGTGACCAAATTCGATCATGCAAGGGAGTGCCAAACTTTGGACGACCTACTGTATGAGCTTGCGAATTTGCACTGCCCCCCCAAAACACTCCGCCCCACAAAGGGTTAACGGCGCTGCAAAGGGAATTAATTGCTGAAGAATATCCTACAAGCGTAAAACCCGCAACACTTGTAAGGAGTTGGGTTAGTTAGATATTTTACCAATGTACAGTTGGCCACAGGAATTTGAATACACTCCATGATTTTATGAATGGAAGTAACATTTATTGTGATTGACTTACATGGAAGTAACATTTATTGTGATTGACTTACAAGAAACATTTGTTTTAAAACTGTTAATTAGTCATGTTAAATAACTACAGTACATGTACTGTATTTTTTGTTTTTTTCGTTTTTTTTTAATATATCTAAAATTAGTTTAACCAGACAACTGAGTTCCACAAAAGAACTCTCACAGGGCTGGCCCGAAGGATTAGATCAAGATGGAAAACTAATTAAGTCAAGATAGATAGGGAAGGGCAGGAGGTGAACAAATCCAGGAAGGTGAATACACGCAGACATTTCCCGCCATTTCACCAGTTCAGCCGAACCACATGAGCTCCACAGCAGAGCTCTTATAGGGCAGGGCCGAAGGATGAGGCAAGAACTGATACACTGCAGCACTAATGAAGAAGTGATCAAGGGCGAAGAATGAGAGATCAGGACTAAGGTAGAAAAAAAAACACGGCGAGATGCAAACAAATGCACTACTGAGGGGAATCGAGTCAGTTCGGCCGCATCAGGACCGAAGAGGTAAATCAGGTCAGGAGCCTACAACCTAGCCAGACCAGGGAGGCATGTGATATAGGCTGCCCGAGGATAACCGAATGGGATAGAATAAGAACAGAAGGGGAAAAACATACAGTAGAAAGAGGAATGCAAAACGACACAAAATTAGTGAAGCCGACGACAAAAGCTCCAGGGGAGAGGGAAATGAAATATCCATCCCCCTCCCCTATCAAGCCCTAGTTGCCGGCCCCGAAGCCCCCCCAACCTCGTCAAGGGGTGTAGTAGTTGGGGGGACTGCACAAGTTAATACACTCTTATTCAATCATACAAATTTTCCTTCCATACATAATATTGTAGTGTATACAAATACTTTAGACCAACTGTACATGTATGATTTGTTATAAAATATCTGTGCTTTTTTTTTTTTATTATTCCTTGCTCTGGCCTAATGTTTTTTACTTAATATAATTTCTTATAAATAATTTGTATGTATTTTATTATCCTTATTATTTTAGCCTGAGATGTATGGCTTTATGTTTTCTTTTCAATCTATTTTGCTCTTAATATATTTCTAGTTGTGATATCTATCTATTATTTTTAGTTTGTTCTCTAGACCTCCATCAAGCTTTAAAAAATACTCCCAAGACCTCCCTTCGAGATATATTTGTATTATTTTTAGTTTGTTCTCTAGATCTCCATCAAGCTTTAAAAAATACTCCCAAGACCTCCCTTCGTGATATATTTGTAAATTTTTCAGTAGAAAAATGTCTATCTATCTATCTATTGCCTGACGCCGTGATCCCCGAAGGGGTGGCCACGAACGAACCGCCCCCATGCACCTGTCCCCAGTCAGTCGACGCCCCTCCCCCCAACCAGCACCGCCTTCGTTCATGTACTTCCTCACTCCATCTAATGTAACTAATATAATAGCTTAGTTGTATGTGTGAGAGACTATAACATCATAATAAGGTAAACTAGTTGTGTGAGTGAGAGAGAGACTGACAAATCACACAATAAGGTAAGATATGTTAAATATGGCTATATAAGGTTTACAAAGATAACTCAAATGTTACTCGTTGATGTCTTAAAATTTATACCTATACTGTAGTCTATTCATCACCTGACCCCGCCTGATCTAATCCTTCGGGCCAGACCTATGAGAGTTCCGTATGGAGCTCAGTGGTCTGGTTAATCTGCTCTACATAAATAAATTAAACCTGACCCCGCCTGACCTCACTCGACCCTGCATGACCTTACTCTTACTTGACCCCCTAGCCTCTTGTATCTCAGGGACGGCTGAAGCAAACAAGCTGCAAAATTGTGATTACCAAATTAAATATGGGAAGCGAGAGAATGACTAAGAGGGTGTACGAGAGCGAGGTGGAAGGACAGAGGGAGAGGTTAACCGAAAGAGGTGGAAGGATGGAGTGAAGTAGTATATGGATGAAGGCAGTGCTGGTTGGGAGGAGGGGTGTCGACTGACTGGGGACAAGAGGTGCATGGGAGCGTTTCGTTCATGGCCACCCCTTCGGGGATCGCGGCGTCAGGCAATAGATAGCTAGATAGATAGAGCAAATTAAAACACAAAGTACCCAGTACCATTAGATACATTCTCAAAAGTTGCTAGAAGATAATAAATGTAAAAAAATAGCTAGTATAATGCCACAATCTCTAGAATATAGCAAGAAACTTATGTCCGTAGATGCAATATAAAATACCGCTAGATTGAAGTAAATACCTTTAGATCTAGCGGTAAAGTAGCTAAAGAAGCAACACTATTTACCATTTGACTCCTCCCAAATGGTAGAAATATCAACTCGATTGATCCAGTTTTCAAAGATTGGGGGTCTGGATTTCTAGACTAACTGATGAATAGTCTAGTACAGTTGGCCACAGGAAATTGTATATATCAGTCTGTGATATAATATAGGGAAGAAAGTATAGTATGGTTGACTTACAAGAATAATATGCTATAAAACCGTAAATTGGTCTATCTATTGCCGGACGCCTTACTCCCCTTACGAGGGTGGCCATACACTGAATGCCCCCAAGCGGACCTATTCCCTGTGAGAGGGACAACCCGAGCCAGTTTAGTGAAGGACTTGCAGGATTGACCACTCAATTTAGGATCCGTCCGACTCCGAGGCCCTCTGTGTATCTTGTTAGCACTATTTTTCTACAGTGGTGTTCGGCTAATCCATCCACTAACCTGCCTTACCCTTAGGTAAGCAGTACGGATTTGTATCAGGTTTACTCCCCTAGACAGGTTGCCAACCAAGGCTGACGAGTCCCATCCACCCGGATTTGTATAAGGTTGTCTCCCCTAGATGAGTTGCTGACCAAGGCTAACGAGTCCCATCCACCCGGACTTCCTTATAGCCTGAAACTTGCAAGTGGTCAATTGAGATAGTGGTAGTCTTTATACTCATAATTCCCACAGATCATTCCTAAATTGCATAAAATCCTCTAATGATTGCCAGAATAAACTGAAAATGCATCATAATCGTCAAAGGGTTACAGGTTGAATGATCCAGAATAAAGGCGGTGTCACACGAGAAAATTTTCAGTAAATTTTTACGGGCAATTGTAGTCTGGCAGCTTCAAAATATAAGTTCCATAAGAATCACAGGGAATAGGTCCGCTCTGTGTATGGCCACCCTCGTAAGGGGAGTAAGGCGTCCGGCAATAGATAGATAGAAGAATTAAGCAAGCTAACATAATCTACTTTCGATTTAGTTTCCGATTGCAATGTGAAAGAGCCTCAAAATAGTACGAGAAAAAACTTGCTCATCGAAAATTGCCGGAAAATGCGCTCGTGTGACGCCGCCTTAACCCCTTCAGCACCATGACGTCTTTTTACCTTTGTTTCTGACTAAACTTAGAAGAGGTAAGAATAGCTGTGGAAGAAAAGAAGAAGGCATATAGAGAGTGGTTGGGTAGTAGAGGGAATGAAGATTTCGAGAGACAGAAACGAGCAAGGTACGTGGAGAGTAAGAGGGTGGTGAAGAGAGTAGTGAAGGAAAGTAAGAGAAGAGTAGATGAGGAATTTGGAAGGAATCTGAGTGTAAAATGGAGGGAGAGTAAGAAACTGTTCTGGAAAGAAGTCAAGAAAGTTAGGGAAGGTAGCAAGGGAAACAGTAAGGGTGTGAAAGATAAGAATGGGAGAATGCTAGCCGAGAAGCAAGAGAGAGTCGAAAGATGGAGGGAGTACTTCAATGAGTTGCTAAATGTAAGGAATGAAGAGCCAGCAAACATAGCTGGATATGGTATGGGAGGGAGAAGAAGAGAAGTAGTGGAAGAGGAGGTGGGGATCAGGAGGTCAGAAGTGTGGGAAGCCATGAAAAGAGTGAAGCTGGGGAAAGCACCAGGAACAGATGGAGGGTGTGGGGAAATGTTGAGGTATGGTGGTGAGATAGTGATCGAATGGGTATGGAAAATGTACAAACTAGCATGGGAGAAGGGGAGTGCACCCGATGACTGGAAGACTGGCATAATAGTCCCCCTATATAAGGGGAAAGAGGAGTGTGTGGTAACCACCGAAGAATATGTCTTCTAAGCGTAGTAGGGAAGGTATACAGTAGGGTAGTGATTGAGAGAGTGAGAGTGAGAACGGAGAAATGGATAGGCGACGAGCTGGGAGGTTTTAGGAAGGGAAGAGGATGTGTAGATCAGATTTTTACCTTGAATTGTGTTGTGGAAAAATATCTGGAGAAGAAACAAAAGGTGTATGTTGCCTTTATGGACTTGGAGAAGGCCTATGACAGAGTGGATAGAGAAGGTTTGTGGAAAGTACTTAGAATATACAGAGTAGATGGCAAGTTGCTGAAAGCAGTGAAGAGCATGTATGAGGGTGCAAAAGCGGCAGTACGTGTGGAGAGTGAGCAGAGCGAGTTCTTTGACCTGAATGTTGGTTTGAAACGGGTGTGTGATGTCCCCGTGGTTGTTTACTGTATATATGGATGGAGTCCTGAAAGAATTACTATCAAGAGCAGTGGATGTTGGTGTATCGCTGAAAAGGGAGGGAATTGAGTGGAAGCTACCTATACTGCTGTTTGCGGATGATACAGTTCTGATTAGTGATAATGAATGGGAGTTGCAGGGTCTGGTAAATGAGTTTGGAACAGTGTGCGAAAAACGGAATTGAAGGTAAATGCGGGGAAGAGCAAGGTTATGGTCTTCGAAAGGGGTGAAGTCACAGAGTGTGAGGTGAAGCTGAACGGTCAGGCTATGGAGATCGTCAACTCTTTTAAGTATCTGGGCAGTGTGTTGAGTAAAGATGGGACTATGGATGAAGAAGTGCGGAAGAGGGTTGTAGGAACGCTGAAAGCAGCAACAAGAAATAGGGTGGTCAGTATGGAAGTGAAGAAGTCCTTGCCCGACACTGACTTACGGAAGCGAAGCATGGACGTTGGTTGAGAGACTCAGACCAAGAGTGAGAGCAGTGGAAATGAATTACTTAAGAAGTGTGTGAGGAGTTACATGGAGGGATAGACAGACTAATGAGGAAGTGAGGAGGTGTGGTGTGGAGGTAGATGTGCTGGAAAGTGTGAAAAGGAACAACTTGAGATGGTTCGGCCATATGGAACGTATGGAAAGCGAGAGAATGACTAAGAGGGTGTACGAGAGCGAGGTGGAGGGACAGAGAGGGAGAGGTAGACCGAAAGAGAGGTGGAAGGATGGAGTGAGGAAGTATATGAACGAAGGCGATGCTGGTTGGGGGGAGGGGCGTCGACTGACTGGGGACAGAGGTGCATGGGGGCGGTTCGTTCGTGGCCACCCCTTCGGGGATCACGGCGTCGGGCAATAGATAGATAGATAGATGCAGCTTAAGACGGATATATGTTAATAAGAGAGTTTATTGAGCTCGTATTTACCCATTTGAGTCTTTAGAGGTAGATTATAAACTATAGAAAATCCTCTAATGGTAGGCTAACCAGAATATGATGCAAATGACGTAATGGTGGTAAAGGGGTTATGTATGGTAAATATTAACCCTTTCAGTGTACGGTGGCGCTAATAAGTCATGTCTCAGCTGTCATTACGTTTGGCTTGTTCTGTGCTGTATTTATGTCTGTCAGATGTTGAATAGGGTGGGTATGTGTTGGAACATGTTGGTATATCCCACTCAAAAAGAAGAAATCATGTGTCAATATTGCTGATAACAATTATTGATCAAAACATATTTAGTGCCGAAACATCACTTATTAGGCCGATTGTACGAGCATAGTCTTTTAGTCTATCATGGTTATCATTAAACTATTTTATTAAGCTTCGAGAAGGTCTGTAGAAAACAAAGGGTTGATTAGGATAAATGTTACCCCTTTGATTCCTAAAGGTCCTTCCTAAACTGCATAAAATCGTCTAATAATAGCTTGTAAAGAAAGTAAAAATGCATCCATGTATTGAAAGGGTTATTATTATTTGTTTAGTATTTTCAAGCTTAAATAAATACCTCCAAGAACCACCTTCGAGAAATAATTGTATATACTAGGCCCATTCCTCCTAAAGTGCAGTCACGCTATCGCTCGCCAGGACATAATCGACACCTAAATGGCAAGAAAAGTCTTAAAATTTACAATGAAATGAGGCGAAATATCTTAAAATCGCCAATCTAATGAGGCGAACGTCTTGAGAGGGATCTGCCTTGTGTGGGCCAATCGACTTTCTGCAGACTCCCATTTTCTTATGTTCTTATGTTTTTTATGTTCTAATGGGACTAAACATGAGAACGGGATCCAGATAAAAAAACCTAAAGGAATATCCAGATTGTTGAGCGTGTTTATAAATAAGATATACATACAGGTATAGCATGTTAATAAATTGACTTATAATAGTAACCTATAGAAATCTAACATAGTACTGTACACTCTTGGACATAAATCGTGGCCTTAGGTTTTCGAAACTCTATCTCGAGTCGGCCACCTCCATAAAAAACTGGGGAAGATGCCAGTATGTCTTAAGGGGAGATGGTTCACTTTTTGGGCGATTTTTGCATGTAGGCTATTCATTATTTTTCTAGTTTCCTCCCTAGACCTCCAACAAATTAAAAACAACATCCATTAGATCCACTTTCTAGATTATTTTGTACATTTTTCTGTAGAAAATGTCCCAGCCAAAAGCTGCTTCTTCCAACATTACAGGCTCACTATCGTTAGCCAGGAAAAAAATCGACATCTAAATAGCACGAAAGGTATAAATATTGATGAAGAAATGGGGCAAAAGGTCTTAAAATCGACTAACTAATGGGGAAAACATCTTAACATCTGAAAACTAATGGGGCTAAACATGAGGGAGAAAGTTATCCAGAAAAGCGGCCCATCCCCCCTTAAGAGTGTACAGTCACTTATAAAAAATCGTGGATCCTCTTTGTTTTTCTTTATGCAATTATAATTATCTGGGCTGATTTTTGGATGGAATTTGCTTTTCAATCGATAGTAAATATTGTTTTGTAGTTAATGTATATCAAATTATATTTATATATTTGTTTCCAGAGATATACTTTCATGATTAGAAGTAGTTGTTTTCAATAAATAGTATCAATTGATTTGTAGTTGATGTATAGAAAAATATATTTATAAATTCGTTTCCAGAGATATACTTCCATAATTAAAAATAGGTGAAGTCCACGAATGTATACGAATGCCTGTACATACATTTCACCTGGCAGATTAATATATTTTCTTATTTCTCTTCTTACGGTATATCTATAAACTTCTAAGCTAACTAGAATAACTTACGGTATATCTATAAACTTACGGTATATTTATAAACTTACGGTATATCTATAAACTTACGGTATATCTATAAACTTACGGTATATCTATAAACTTACGGTATATCTATAAACTTACGGTATATCTATAAACTTACGGTATATCTATAAACTTACGGTATGTCTATAAACTTACGGTATGTCTATAAACTTACGGTATATCTATAAACTTACGGTATGTCTATAAACTTACGGTATATCTATAAACTTACGGTATATCTATAAACTTACGGTATGTCTATAAACTTACGGTATATCTATAAACTTACGGTATATCTATAAACTTACGGTATATCTATAAACTTACGGTATATCTATAAACTTCTAAGCTAACTAGAATAACTTCAGCCATCAATCTTAATCTTAACTAATATGTCTTGAGCGAGATTTACATGTAGATTCTGTAGTGTATATAACTATTTTGTCTTGCATAAAGTTAATGGACTATGTTGTCAACCAATTTTAGTTTCATTCATTACAAAACTAAACTCGCACAATAAATTATTATATTTTATTGTTTTAGTTACTTCAGAATATGTAAACATTACATTATACAAGGCAGTGGCGTGTTTCAGGCTTCAATTAACCCCTTCTACAGGCGACTTCCTTTACACTTCATTTTGGCTACTAATAGACGATTGTATTCAGCTTAGGAAGGATGTCTACCCATTAAGAAGTTACAGACTATCTCAATTAATACTTTTAGCTACCATATATCCTTCCCAAGCTACATAAAATCGTCTAAATGTAGCCGAGATTAAATACAAAAGACGTCACCGGTACAGAAGGGGTTAAGCTTCTTTCAACCTAATATAAAATGCACTTGACACAATAGACACACGTTGGCCACCTCCCCTTGGCGGGGTATGGTTGTAGTATGACAACAATATTAAGGGGGGTCACCTGCCTTTTTTCTCTCCTTTTCTGTCGCCCTCTTTCTCTGGGTTGTATCCATTCGGCCCCATTCAGCCAACTCTTTTAAGACGTTTATCCCCATCCAGGTGTCGATTTTTTTCCTGGCGAGCGATAGCGAGCCAGCATTGTATGGACACATCCGGCTTCGCCGGAGAAATTTTTCTATCGAAAAATTTACAAGTTTAGTTTGCTGTCAGAAATGTTGTTTTTAAATATGTTGGCTCGCTACCGCTCATCAGGAAAAATCGACACCTGGATGAGGATAAACGTCTTAAAACAGTAGGCTGAATGGGGCCGAATGGATACAAACGAGAGAAAGAGGGAGACAGAAAAAACAACGAGCTGGGTATATTGATAGTGATTTACCTTTGATGATTTGATAAACTTTATTTCCTAATAATAAGCCTATATCTTGCTATCATTGAAAATTTACCTTTAAAGGGTAAATTATAATAGACACATCAAATATCCTATTTATAAGTTTCATTACGTACATAGTAATGTTTAAGCCGGTATCACACGAGAGCTTTTTCACTAAACATTTATCCTCAACACTGGTCTGGCAGCTTATGAGGTCAACATATATAATATTTCGGTAACCTGAATGTATATATCATCAGTCTAGTTCCCGATACCAGTGCAAAATACGCCAGCAATGCTGCCAGAAAAATGTTGACCATTGAATGTTGACTATAAAAGCTCTCGTGTGTAAAATTAATTTGTTTTACTGTTTGCTCAATGTAGATATACTTACATTATCATTGCTTTAATATGTTTTTCCTAGACAACTTTTTATAATGTATTAATTTGATCATAATTAAATTACCAAATGATATTGAAGAAAGCAATAGGCTAGTTTAGATACAAATTATTAGCACTGATGCTGAAGCCATTTGCAAATATACTATCAATAAAATCTACTGATGTTTTATTTTACATTATCCAAATACTAGGCAAGAGATTGAAATTAATTCCCAATGCTTTCTGAAGGAACGGTAAGAACTCTTTATTATTATATTCTTTACAATACGAAAACAATAATCAATAATCAAAGTTTGAATATAAAGGTTTTGTTCATGTATAATATAACTTTGTATTGTAAGAGAGAGTCGAAAGATGGAGGGAGTACTTCAGTGAGTTGCTAAATGAAAGGAATGAAGAGCCAGCAAACATAGCTGGATATGGTATGGGAGGGAGAAGAAGAGAAGTAGTGGAGGAGGAGGTGGGGATCAGGAGGTCAGAAGTGTGGGAAGCCATGAAAAGAGTGAAGTTGGGGAAAGCACCAGGAACAGATGGAGTGTGTGGGGAAATGTTGAGGTATGGTGGTGAGATAGTGATAGAATGGGTATGGAAAATGTGCAAACTAGCATGGGAGAAGGGAGTGCACCCGATGACTGGAAGACTGGCATAATAGTCCCCCTATATAAGGGCAAAGGGGAAAGAGGAGTGTGTGGTAACCACCGAGGAATACGTTCTTCTAAGCGTAGTAGGGAAGGTATACAGTAGGGTAGTGATTGAGAGAGTGAGAGTGAGAACGGAGAAATGGATAGGCGACGAGCAGGGAGGTTTTAGGAAGGGAAGAGGATGTGTAGATCAGATTTTTACCCTGAATTGTGTTGTGGAGAAGTATCTGGAGAAGAAACAAAAGGTGTATGTTGCCTTTATGGACTTGGAGAAGGCCTATGACAGAGTGGATAGAGAAGGTTTGTGGAAAGTACTTAGAATATATGGAGTAGAGGGCAAGTTGCTGAAAGCAGTGAAGAGCATGTATGAGGGTGCAAAGGCGGCAGTACGTGTGGAGAGTGAGCAGAGCGAGTTCTTTGACCTGAATGTTGGTTTGAAACAGGGGTGTGTGATGTCCCCGTGGTTGTTTACTGTATATATGGATGGAGTTATGAAAGAAATACTATCAAGAGCAGTGGATGTTGGTGTATCGCTGAAAAGGGAGGGAATTGAGTGGAAGCTACCTATACTGCTGTTTGCGGATGATACAGTTCTGATGAGTGATAATGAATGGGAGTTGCAGGGTCTGGTAAATGAGTTTGGAACAGTGTGCGAAAAACGGAATTTGAAGGTAAATACGGGGAAGAGCAAGGTTATGGTCTTCGAAAGGGGTGAAGTCACAGAGTGTGAGGTGAAGCTGAACGGTCAGGCTATGGAGATCGTCAACTCTTTTAAGTATCTGGGCAGTGTGTTGAGTAAAGATGGGACTATGGATGAAGAGGTGCGGGAGAGGGTACAACAGGGGAAGAGGGTTGTAGGAACGCTAAAAGCAGTAACAAGAAATAGGGTGGTCAGTATGGAAGTGAAGAAGTCCTTGCATGACAGTGTGGTAATCCCGACACTGACTTACGGAAGCGAAGCATGGACGTTGGTTGAGAGACTCAGACCAAGAGTGAGAGCAGTGGAAATGAATTACTTAAGGAGTGCGTGCGGAGTTACATGGAGGGATAGACAGACTAATGAGGAAGTAAGAAGGAGGTGTGGTGTGGAGGTAGATGTGCTGGAAAGTGTGAAAAGGAACAACTTGAGATGGTTCGGCCATATGGAACGTATGGAAAGCGAGAGAATGACTAAGAGGGTGTACGAGAGCGAGGTGGAGGGACAGAGGGGGAGAGGTAGACCGAATATGAGGTGGAAGGATGGAGTGAGGAACTACATGAACGAAGGCGGTGCTGGTTGGGGGGAGGGGCGTCGACTGACTGGGGACAGAGGTGCATGGGGGCGGTTCGTTCGTGGCCACCCCTTCGGGGATCACGGCGTCAGGCAATAGATAGATAGATAGATTGTACTGTATTATTAACATTATTTGAATATAAAGGTTTTGTTCATGTATAATATAACTTTGTATTGTACTGTATTAACATTATTTGAATATAAAGGTTTGTTCATGTATAATATAACTTTGTATTGTACTGTATTATTAACATTATTTTTAGTATTGTCTAAATCACCCATAGACGGGTTATTTGTGTATGGATTTTGCTCAATTTTCTACCTCAAGTACACTTTCACCTGCTGAATCCAATGGCACAGATACAATTATAATCGGACCATTACTTTAGGATTTCGATTTTGATTCGATCTCCAGAAACGCCCGAAAAGAGCACTTTTTCAACTTTAAAAGTCTTCTGTAGCCCAAACTAAGAGTCCAAATTAATTCTACCTGGTGCCATTCGATTTCTCTCGCCCAACACCTTCCATACATGATCGTAGATTCCATTTTCGACAAGCCATTCGCCCAGAATTAAAAAATATTTTTTCAAATACCTGGGTTGAATAAATTTAAACCCAGGTATTTGAAAAAATTATGTTTAATTCTGGGCGAATGGCTTGTCGAAAATGAAATCTACGACCATGTCTAGAAGGAGCTCGGCGACAAAAAACGAATGGCACCAATTAAAATTCTCTAGGACTTATAGTCTGGGCTACAGAGGACTTTTAAAGTCCAAAAAATGGTCCCCTGGGCCCTCCAGGAAGGCCAAGTCAAAATCGAAATCCTAAACTAATGGTCCGGTTTTAATTTTGTTTGCGCCATTCGATTCAGTTTGCCAAAGTGTACTTATGGTATTAATTTAAACAAAATCCGTACATAAATAACTCTGCTATGGAGTTTTTAAACTTTAAAATAGGCCTATTGGGCCTAAAAATTGGTCAAAATTTAAAAATAATTACACCATTGAAACCGCAACGGCGAGACAAATTCAAATATGTAATAGTATTGACAAGTAAAATTCGACCAAAATCACCGATTTGCCTGGGCTTAACCCGTGGAGCCCCGGCTAGTTTTGTAATGTTTGCGCACCAGAACCCGGCCGGTTTTCAAAAAATGGTTTTATTCCAGAAACAATAGCGAATGGGTTAGGAATGAAGGAAAAACCACGAAAAACCGCTCAAAAAGCTTAAAAAATGGTCCTACAGAGCCCCCGAAAACGGATTTTATAAGAGTAAAAAATTGAAGGCAATTATCCCAAAAAACCAGGTTATTGCGCGCTCGCGCGCACGCACGTGGACTTTGAGAGTTTTCAACCATCGGCACGGTTGCGTGGGATACGTACACAGTTCCCATACAAATCTGAGCCCTCTTGAGTGGCTACACCTGAGGTCACGGTCGGCGCAATTGGGGCGACGCGCCAGGCGCGTCTCTGGGGCTGTGCGTTACATACATCGCCGACGCGTCAGGCGCGTCGCTGGGGCTGTACGGGTTAATAAAAAACCCAAGGTTTTTCGACCAAAATATTCTCGATTCTGGGCGAATGGCTTGGCGAAAATGAAATCTACGACCATGTCTAGAAGCAGCTCGGCGAGAAAAAACGAATGGCACCAGTTAAAATTATCTAGGACTTATAGTTTGGCCTACAGAGGACGTTTAAAGTCCAAACAATGGTCCCCTGGGCCCTCCAGGAAGGCTAAGTCAAAATCGAAATCCTAAACTAATGGTTCGATTTTAATTATGTTTGCGCCATTCGATTCAGCTTGCCAAAGTGTACTTATGGTATTAATTTAAACAATATCCGTACATAAATAACTCGTCTATGGAGTTTTTAATCTTTAAATTAGGCCTATTGGGCCTAAAAATTGGTCAAAATTAAAAAATAATTACACCATTGAAACCGCAATGGTGAGACGAATCCAAATATGTAATAATATTGACAAGTCAAAATTCGACCAAAATCACCGATTTGCCTGGGCGAATGGCTGGGCGAAAATGAAATCTACGACCATGTCTAGAAGCAGCTCGGCGAGAAAAAACGAATGGCACCAGTTAGAATTCTCTACGGCTTATAGTCTGGGCTACAGAGGACTTTTAAAGTCCACTAAATGGGCTCCTGGGCCCTTCAGGAAGGCTAAGTCAAAATCGAAATCCTAAACTAATGGTTCGATTTTAATTATGTTTGCGCCATTCCATTCAGCTTGCCCAAGTGTACTTATGGTATTAATTTAAACAATATCCGTACATAAATAACTCGTCTATGGAGTTTTTAAACTTTAAATTAGGCCTATTGGGCCTAAAAATTGGTCAAAATTAAAAAAATAATTACACCATTGAAACCGCAACGGCGAGACGAATCCAAATATGTAATAATATTGACAAGTCAAAATTCGACCAAAATCACCGATTTGCCTGGGCCATTTGATTTCTCTCGCCCAACACCTTCCACACATGATCATATATTCCATTTTCGACCAGCCATTCGCCCAGAATTAAACATTATTATTTTAAAATACCAGGCGAAGCCGAGTAACTTGGCAGGTCTTGTTCGAATTTTGTTTTCAAGGGTACTAGCAGGGGTACCCGGCGTTGCCGGGGTTTAAATTCTACTACCATAATCATCATCATCAATCACTACTACCACAATCATCACAATACTACTACTACCATAATCACCGGCCTCGACCCATTTTGGGGGGTTGCGAACAACTTTCGTTCCATACACCTTTTCGATCGGAGGCCTCCTCCTGCCCCAAACGGCAATTTTTGTCAATGTTTTTTCAATTTCGGCCTCGAAACGACCTCCGATCGTGGCCTCGCCCCCTCTATGACCTGACCCAGGTCAATTGACACCCACATGCAAAGTTTCAGCTCCCCAGGTCCAAAACTGCAGCCGCCTATTAAGAACACACAGACAGACAGACACACGAACTGATTTAATAATATAGATACTGTATATGGATTCCTCTCGTCGTTGCGATTCCAACGGTATATTTTTTTTTATTTATTTAGACCATTTTCAGGCCCAATAGACCTATTTTTTGTTTCAAGGGTTTAAGAACATAAGAAAAATGGAAATCTGCAGAAGGCCTATTGGCCCATACGAGGCAGGTTAGGTTAGGTTAATTAATTAATTTATGTATTTATTATGTACTGTATTGTATGACAACATATTTTTAAATATTCCATATATAAAAGCAATTTTGTTTTATAAGATTAATATACTTCTCAGAGGGTTAGTGCTTGTACGGAAGGGCAAAACTATACGGTAATAAAGTAGACGTGCCGTTTCGCCCAAAATCAAAACGGCATACCCAACTCTGCGATGGGTCACCTACTATTACTACCATCGTTTCTAATGTCAACTAAACTAACTTAACCTATCAAATGCGGGGCAAGTTGCTTTCTCCCCCAGAACGCCATCATCATTGCTGTGGGGGGGGGGGGGGGAAACCATTTGTTTAACCTAAAATCAAAGTTATTGCACAAATTCAAAAAATCTGTTTTTAATTACCGTCGCATTCACGCACCGAATGTTCGTGTGAAGTTTGGTGAAAATCCGTCGAACGGTCTAGGAGTTTTCGGACAGAGACAGACAGACAGACAGACATTTCGGCCGGCATGTACCACTATACAGGGGGCGATACCACTCTGCTTACGCAGAGTTGAAAAGTAGACTTGCCGTTTTGCCCAAAATCAAAACGGCATACCCAACTCTGCGATCGGTCACCATCATCACTACTAGTCACTATCATTATTAATATCATCAGAACTACTTCTATTATAGTCATCACTACTACTCTCACCATAATTACTACTACTCTCATCATCACTACTACTGTATAATCACTACAACTTTCACCATAATCAATACTACTCACCATCATCACTATTACTGTCACCATCGTCACTACCATCAGCACAACTGTCATCATTATCACTACAACCATCATCATTACCTGTCACCATCATCACTACTATTATGACCATCATCACTACTACTAGAACTGTCACCATTACTACCAATATTACTACCATCACTTCTAATATCAACTAAACTGACTTAACCTAGCAAATACGGAGCGAGATGTTTTCACCCTCTGAACGATGGCGTTCTGTGTCAGTGTGCCCCTATGGGGCACACACACACAGAACGCCATCATCATTGCTGGGGGAGGGGGCTGAGGAGAGGGGGGGGGGGGGGGGCTGAGGAGAGGGGGGGGGGGGGGAACCATATTTTGGACCTAAAATCATAACTATTGCACATATTAAAAAAATCTTATTTTTATTACCGTACCGTCGCATTCACGCACCGAATGTTCGTGTGAAGTTTGGTGAAAATCCGTCGAACGGTCTAGGGGGAGTTATCGGACAGACAGACAGACAGACATTTTGGCCAGCATGTACCACTATACGGGGGGCGATACCACTCTGCTTACGCAGAGTTGATAAATAAATGAAATAAAATGGAACAAGTATATTATACACTATATTTAGAAAGAACGTTACCCCAAAATGTGGGGGTATTTACTGAAGTGATAATCAAGAATACCCGGTAGGCCTACTCCACTAACATCAGTAACCCTTTCACTACCGGGGACTTTTGTTGTATTATTTCAGCTATATTTAGACGAACTTATACAGCTTACGATGGATCTGTGGTAGTTAAAGGTGAACTACAGGAGGGAACGAAACAACGAAGATTAATGCAGGGTCATAACTTGGCATGAATATACTGTAATATGTATATGGGCAATATCGATATAATTCCATTAAACTCCAGAAAAAATACTAATATGTAATGTCTTTGGCATTCTCGGCGATCAGCTGGACGAGTTCAGCTGATCGGGAGTCACCTGGACTGTCAGGTCTGATGAAAGTTCTTCAGTATCATATCCCTAAAACCAAGCAGATCCCAATGAACATTGTAGTTTGAATCGGTTTCATCCCTGAAATTCACCTTTAAAAGGATTTAGATAGCCTTTGTCATCTTAATTGCTACACGTCCGTCCTAAGCTAAGCTGAATATTATCGTCCAATAATTGCCGGGATATAATGAAAAGGACGTCACCGGTATTGAAGGGGTTTATATATAGAAATACTCGAGTGTACTAGCTCTGGACACACTGGATTTAGAAACTATAGTCCATTCATAAACGGTAGGCCAGAAATCGTAACCTCTAACCTCTATAAATTACCTGTAGAACAAATTACCTGTAAATTTCCACACCTATTCTCTGGCTGACTCTTCCCAAATGGTAGAAATATTAGCTCGATAACTCTAGTCGTTTGGGAGTAATAGAAGTTAATGTTCAGAAGTTTTAGCCTACTTATTTGGAACAGGGTATAAAGAATCTTCAAAATATCCTGTGCCCCAAATTTGTCCATGTTCAGAGAAAAATGGGCCCTTGGCTACTACAGTCCATTCATTATAGGTAGGCCAGAAATCGTGAACCCTGACCTCTAACTAAAAAAAGGACTAGAGTAAATGGGCTGTACATTTTCATACCAATTCGTTTCTTGGCTGAATCTTCCCAACTGGTAGAAATATTAGCTTGATTACTCTGGTCGTGTTTGAGTTATAGAGGTTAGTGGACACGAGGTATGGCCTACCTATCATGAACAGGGTCATAGAGGAGGAATCTTTAAAACAAAAAATACTAATAATAATAAATAGGCCTAAATAAAACAATCTACACACTAAGTATGCTCAGGTTCGAAGAAAATTATAGTCCCTTGTAAGAAGAAGGAAACTGGACCGATATAGCCTAGGCTAACCTTATCCGAAATACCTGTGGCTAGTAAAAGTTAATTACTTGATCATCTGTAACCTTACACGTTCTAGGCAGCGGCTACATTCACCCACAGTACTTAAGGGGAGGTATTCTGGACCCCCTTCTCCCTCATGTTTAGCCCTATTAGTTTGGCGATTTTAAGATCTGTTGTGCCTTTTAGGTGTCGATTTTTTTTCCTGGCGACAGTTAGCGATCCTGCAATTTAGGAGGAATCTGCCTTTGGCCAGGGCATTTCAATACCGAAAAATGCACAAGTATATCTCGAAGGGGGGTCTTGGCGGTATTAGATTAAGCTTGAACCGGTCATACATCCCCCAGACCACACCATTCCTATCCTCCACACTAGAGACCCTTTAACCTAGTAACAGAGATTGGTCAAACTCCACCATATCGGTGCTACTATAGCCTAGGCCTAGCCTTTTTTTTCTTTTTTTTTTTCCCCAGCTGATGGTAAATTGAATAGCCTACCTTAGCATCTGATAGGCCTATCTTATTCTTAATGGAACAAAATGACACTGCTATGTCTCTGGATCATATTATTGCCATGTTTTCATAATTAACAACATATTTCGCTATAAAGTCTTGGTAATAGCCGAGTAATCAGGATGACGAGATAGCAATTTACCATCAGCTGGGAAAAACTAAGAGTTCTAATACTAGAAAAAAAGAAAAAGAAAAAACAAAAAGTGACTATATTTTGGAAAACATGTAAATTTATAGAAAATAAGGACCCCAGTAAGAAGATGAAGAAATAATACATCTACAGTGAAGAAAGAAAACTGGGGAAGGTGTAAGAAGACCAACGAGTGGCCGATACTTAAGGCTATCCCTCAACATCATCATCATCATCATCAAGAGTAGGCTAGGCCTATAGCCTAGTGTCGTTCAATCATTGACCTCTACATTTATACACGTCCATATGTTTGTAATAGTGGTGCAGCATATACTATTTGGTCCTTGGAGTTAAATTCTTCATTGTACACAAAATCAATCACATTGCTGTTAGCTAGTTAGGCTATGTCACCAAACTGGCATCCACAGAAAACCTAGTTAGGACTTCAGTGGCTATCAAGTATCAACCCTATTAGACTATTAAGCCAGCACACTTAAAGTCAAGAATAACGTCAGGACTGGAGCCCCTTTTTTAGAGTTCCAGTCCTTTGACAAAACAAAGGTGACAGGAATAGCCTATATGTTGAGATTTGAGATGCTGTATGCAGACAACTGCATAACACACAAAGCGAGACCTCAGTAGCCTACTTACATTTTGCAGTCTGTCCTTATGTCCCAACGACTTTTGCCTTCCTTGAATACTGCCAGGGAATATCAGCTACTCGGTGTTAATATACAGTAACCGTTGATGATAATTATATTAACACCACAACACGATAAAATTGCACTGTAAAACGAAAAGAAACGGTAACACGCCTCCAAGCAACAAATCTTTCCGTCCAGCTTCCTGATTGGTCACCACGACATCGGATTAGGAAATTTAGGAAGGCAATGATTGGCTGAAAATTCGGAGATATGAATATTACGGATTACTATTATTGTGATTAATGTTACTATAATTATGATCTCTGTTCTACATAATCTCAGCCTATGGCACAAGGCCCTACGGGACTATAAATATTGCAATCAAAGTTTTCATATATGGAAACTAAGATATATCCCCTTTATTCTATTCTTTGGAAATTCCGATTGATGTGTT
Source organism: Paralithodes platypus (assembly GCA_032716605.1). Classification (NCBI taxonomy): domain Eukaryota; kingdom Metazoa; phylum Arthropoda; class Malacostraca; order Decapoda; family Lithodidae; genus Paralithodes; species Paralithodes platypus. The sequence continues at coordinate 5,116,028 of CM064552.1, read as the reverse complement.
ATTGATATATTTTGTTTATATTGATTTAACTAATATATTACCATTAGTCCCGTATCTCCCCAACTTTTCAGCCAATCATTTGCTCCCTAGCCCAATATCGTGGCCACCAATCAGGAAGCTGGACGGAAGTAAACAGTGTTGATTGAAGGCGTGTGTGGTTTTGTTTTCGTTTTACAGTGCTATTTAATCGTTTTATAGTGTTCATATATCATCAACGGTTGCTGTATATTAACACCGAGTAACTGTTATTCCCTGGCATTACTCAAGGAAGGCGAAAGATGGTCGGACATAAGGACAGGGCTGCTGCAGAATGTAAGTACTAGACTCCCACGTTGTATTGTTCGTGTGGTATGCCTACTGTATAGGCCTAGGCCTAACCGCGTTTTCTGTGGAAATTAAAAGTCACATAATACGACAACGTGCTGACTTTCGGATGTAAATGCCTGTGTTTGGTCAGGTCAGGTTAGGTGAAGGTATTGGGGCCCGAGGGATACAGGTAAGCCTTTACCCCGGCACCTCGTATTATGGTAGGCCTAATGTTGACCCCGGCAGTGGTCCGTGGTTTCGTTGACGTCAATCACGGTCAATGTTGACTTTTTGTAAACATTGGTATAGATAGAAAATCGTGTTTCAATTAACTGATTATTCTTTTCACAATATCTTGATAACACAGATTGGATATTTTCATACTTATAATTAGCTATTGCAATGAGCCAATGATTCGTGTTTACCGTGCTCGCCCACAACCCTCTAGTAACTAGAGGGTTGTGTCTCGCCTCACTATTGTTATCTTGGAGAGAGTCTGAGAGAGGCACTGTTGGTAGGAAGGAAAAGGGTTTGGATCGGGGTACGGGTTCTTAGTAGTTAATGAATGGTAAATGGTTACATAGTATTTCAAATACTGTAATACCGGTATATTCGGTATAGCCTAGCCTAAGCCTTGGTTTATTTTTTATTTTTTCCAAAATCGTGTTGCGACTCTCATTTTTACACGAATTAGGCTATCTGTTGACAATGAATACGGGTAAATCTCCAGACTAGGCTAGGTCCAGAAATGTTTGTCATTAACTTACATTCTTTGGAAATATATAGGCTAGTCGTACCATATTGAGGCCGATGCGCGAATAGCGAGGGCCAAGGGGCGACAACTCCAAGTTGAGTTGTTTGGTTAGGATTAATGTTATCGTTGTCAATGTGAGTCTTCAAGGCAGTCAAGATGTCAAAGGCGAAACTTTTCATACCCAGGCCAAAAATAGAGTTCATTCATTTTAGTCGCCAACTCGCCACACTGACAGAGACTCATCCTCCACCCCTGGTCCGCATGCATGGCAGTCACTCATCCTCCACCCTGTCCTCATCCCCTACCCCTGTCCATCACCCTCACGCATTGCACATCAAATATAATACAGTATATCTTCGGCTAAGGTTGAGTTTATACTATAACGGAGGTAAATCGATATATAATTATGCCATATATACAATCTTTATGACTCGTCACCCATACATCATTCCTATACTGTACAGTACTGTATATGTCATTGCCGGTGCAAATTAGGGTTTCCTCATTATCCAACAATGTTAAAACATGCCCCCCAAAGAACCATATTTTGTCATTAACCTAACCCAACCCGGGGGGCTGCCGCCCCCAAATCCCCGCTAGTCATAGTATTGATATAGAAGACAAAATACAAATAATACGGTGGAAAAGGTAAAACATTTTATTCTCCATTGATTCAAGATGGCGGCCATTTTTGCTTCCAGCCTTATTTAACCCACACAGTCTAAGGGGAAATATATTAATTTACACTGGTAATGACATATATGGGAATTATGTATGGGTCATATTGTATATATGACATAATTATCGAGGTACCTCCATTATAGTATCAATTTAACCTTGTCCATATCTTCCCTTCGTGGGATACAATTATGAAGCTAGGACACAACCTTTGACCGTGGCTGTTCCAGCACCTATTTTATTGTAGGCATGATAAAAGAGGTGGTGAACGAGACTATCATTTATTTTATCTATAAATATACAACCATTTATGGAAACACTGCGAAGCAAATGTACAGAAAACTATAGCTAGACTTAACCGTTTCAGTACCATGACCACTTTCTATTTTAGTCTGGCTCTCATTAGACGACGTTATGTAGTTTAGGAAGGATGACAGTTTTTACCTAGTTTTTGCCCCCTTTCATTTCGAGAGGTCCTTCCTAATCTGCATACAATTGTCAAATAAAGCTCGGCATCATCGTACTGAAAGGGTTAACATTAGATCTATATAGGACAATTATCCCTCAAAGTCAAAACGGCCACACACTTAAGCAGCCACAGTAGGCTACCGGTACTACGCATAATATAGCTTACATTCTCGGTACACTCGAATGCCATAGTCTCTAACCCACTCATAATAATTCGTGGGCTTTACCTATTTCTAATTATGGAAGTATATCTGGATTTTCTGGAAACGAATGTATGAATATAAATTATATAAATCAACTAGAAAACTATATATACCGGTACCGTATTGAAAATCAAGTTCTATCCAAAAAGTAATCCAAATAGTTATAATTGCATAAAGAAAAAACAAAGAGAGTCCACGAATTCTTATGAGTGGGCTGGAGACTATGGCATCCTAGTGTACCGTATCGTTTATTCAGGTGTGGGTAGATTAGGCTTGATTTGGTTTGATCAAAATAAGTTAGGTTTGGATTAGGCTAAGCTAGGTTTGGTTTATTTGTGTTCGATTTGGTTAAGCTAGATTTGGTTTGGTTAGGTTAGGTTACTTACTGTTTAGGTCAAATTAGGTGAGGATACTGTGGCCATTTTGGTTGTAGTTGTTTAGAACTGTGGCCGCTTTGACTTTAACCCTTCCTTGTGACTAGATTTTTTAAAGTTTACGGTAAGCACTATTGTCAACTGTTTTGATTGAAGTTAAGCTGTTTACATAATTTTGATAACGTGTCTGGTAATATAAATTATGTACAATAATTACATATTTACTACGGTTTCTGTCTGTATCTTAAGCAGCAAATATTGTATACTGTGGAGGAAGCAATCTTCAAACTTGTATGTATGTATGTATGTATGTATGTATGTATGTATGTATTTATGTGTGTACCGTATTTTGAGTGCAACAATGCTCAGTACAGTAGGCTATACAGTAATAGTTGGCCTTAGGGTACACCTTACATTTGTCTTTACTACTTAATATACTATTTACATTGGATTAATTCATTATTACCGGTATATGTTCAAGAATAGGTACCGACTTATATTTACAATCGTTTGTGTGTATCCCTATTTTGTTATAGTGTACACTTTAAATGTTATGGATCAAAAGGTATGTAAAGTACCCCTAATAATTTACATTTTTAAAGGTACGGTATATTGGTGGTAATACACCAATCTTATACCGATTAGAAAGGTAAATCACCATCAATACACCCAATGATTTTATACACGGTACCTTTTTCATGTTATTCTTATTTTAACTACCGGTATCACTATAATGATGAAAAAAGACAGCACATTGACTAACACCAACAACACACAATTACAACTGTACAATATTATTAATTACACTATGCAACCTGTAAAGAAGAACAGTTAGGCTATAACCCCCGTATTTTTAATCCACGCTTAAAGTGCTTCCCTAACCCTACATTGAACGAAGATAAAACAATTGAGTATTATTGTAATAAAGAGCTAAATATCATCTAGTTTCTAAATGATCACTATTTGTTTCTTACTTCTTTCGTTCATGAAGGTTTAGGGAAGTACAGTACCGTACTTAAGTGTGGTTCGGAAAATACGGGAGCAAGGGACAGCACAGAAAAATGATTGATGCAAGACAAGGAAGATTTTGTTTTGGGTATAATAGGCTATGGAAGTTGTTTGATTTGTTAACGCCTTCATCATTTGAGGAAGCTGTTATTAAACAATTTTATTTATCTCAAGAAGGAATTTTGGAAGCCAGAAGGTAAATTGGGATATACTTTACGTCTTTGTTTTTTAAAGGGCCTTCAAAAGCTAAATAAACCCGTCTAATGATAGCCAGAAGAAACTGGAAAAATGGCGTGCTAATACTGAATGGGTACCATGGTACAGTATAATAAAAAAAAAAAAAACGGGGTTTGAGTTAGGGATAGAAGGCATAAAGACACCATAGACAATCTTGTGAGGGTACCGTACCATGATAGGTCAGTGAGATGATTGAGAAAATAATGAGGTCAAGCAAGGATCGGGAGTTCATAATGGTCGTTAGATAGTTGGGTGATTATTGAAATTAGGTCAAAAATCTTGACCACTAACCTCTATAGCTCAACAATCGCCCAAAGTAATCGAGCTAATATTTCCACTGTTTGGGAAGAGTCAACCAGGGAATAGGTGTGGAAATTTACATCCCATTTGCTCTAGCCTTTTTTGAGTTACTGAGGATTGAAGTTAAGATTTCTGGCATACTTATAATGAAGGACTAAAGGTTGGTTAATGGGTCATGGATCAGAGATGTTATTGAGTGATGGATCCGTGTTTGATCGAGATAGTTAGATCAAGAATCAAGTCATAGAAGCAGTTGACCACTTGCGAGTTTCAGGCTACAGTAAGTTGGTGTCGTAAACATCGATATAAAGCAAATGTAATATTAATGTAGATTTCTGATGGACAGAAAATTTGATTAATTTGGTTTGATTTACTGGTATTTTTAAATGTACCGTACTACGACTGTATTTTAGTTGTCAATTCTGCTGGATATTGATGTTTATACCTCTAACTTCCTTGTAGCTGAAAACTCGCAAGTGATCAATTATAATATGGCTATTGGGATGGTGGGTTAGGAGTCTGAGAGTGACCATTGAGACGAGTAGGGTAATGAAGTGATGAGTTATGCCTGTAGCGAGGTCAAGGATCAGAGAGAGGTCATAAAGGCGAATAAGGAATTGGGGTGATGGGTCATGGGTCAGGAAGAGGTCACAAATGGCAGGAAGGAGTGTAGGGAAGACGCGTGAAGAGTCCCGCAGTGGTGATGAAGCAGGAACGATCCACAGCGGAGGGTGGTAAAAAGTACGGTGGACAACAGGCGGCGGAAGAGACCACAGAGAGTGGATCGGCAGGAGAGTTGCCACGATCGCCCATTATCCCACCGCTGCCACCAGTTGTCATACCACCACCAAGTAACTCCTTGTCAACGCCCACGCCAACGCTCTGACGCAGTTGTTCCAATCGCATCTGATTCTGTCGCTTCCACTTGGTTCTGTTGAGGGAGAGAAGTAGAGTTTATGAGTTTGCATTTTTGAGGAGAAAATAGGTAGTTTCACCGTAAATGTTTTAGTATTCTAATCAAACTGAAGGTGAGAATTTTGTGATGTTCAGTAACCATATAATAATTTATTAAGATGATTTTTGAGAGGGAGAGTTACTGAGACTGTACCAACCTGCGGTTTTGATACCACGTCTTCACTTGAGTCTCCGATAGGTTAAGGGCCTCAGCTACGTCAGAGCGGTCGGCCACACTGAGGTACTTCTGCAGCCGGAACTTGCGCTCCAGGTAGGCCAACTGGGCGTGGGTGAAGGCGGTGCGGCGGCGACGGGGCTTTTTCTTGTCTAGGTTGTTAGTGGTAGTCGGGCTGGTGTCTCGACCCTGGAAAGATCATAGTTAGAAGTATATTGGATGGGACGGTTGGGTTTATGTATGATATGCTGGCTAACATAATTATTGTTGTTTATTGTTGCTGTATATGGGGATGGTTATACTAATTTCAATAGCATCAGGGTCATGAGGTCACGAGGGAGAAATACATTTATCTTTATCTATAGACCCACCCTAGAGAGGTGGCGGACTACCTGGACGCGGGATTCCCACAAAGGGCATCTTGGGGCTACGACAACAATGACGTTTCTAGTTTAACCCATTGGCTGCGGCTATGTTTGGGCTATTTAGGGCATATTCAGGCACTCCTGAATGATAAATCAAGCATCTGCATTAAATGTAGTGTATTCTGCCGAAAACTAGGCGAAAATAGCTTCAAAATGACACCAGAACGGACCGTATACGTGGTCTGGTTCACCCGCAGTGATCCCAGTGAAACGCGGGAACCCCGCTATTATGTAACACTCGCTCGCTTGGCTGCACTTATGAGAGAGACAGAGAGAGACTCGCCCGAGACACAGCCTAGCTCAGTGAGCTGCTCGGTGCTCTGAGGGTCGGAGGTGGGCCCCTCACGCTCCCACCCACTGACACTCGATTTTTACGTTTTTTACAGGCTTTTAAAGCCTGGAAATTGCTATAACTTGCCAGAACATTCCAGAATGTCACCCGCAGCAAAAGGGTTAAAGGACTAACCCCTTCACAAATAACATGTATATAATGACCATATTTTGAATACATATTTATAAACTCACCGTATTTACCCCATCGCCTTCCCCTTCCTCCCCCATCCCCTCCCCCTCCTCCTCCCCCATGGGTGAGGGGGTGCGGGAGGGCGGAGGACTGGTGGGGGTGGAGGTGGAGGTAGTGGTGGAGGGGATGTTCGCCCTCACCAGCATATGTGTGGAGGCCGCTAGTAGGGAGGCGGTGAGGGAGGGGCTGGGGGAGGCTAGGAGGGTAGTAGGAGAGGTGAAGGTGGGAGGAGGGGAGGCCAAGGAAGGGATAGGTATGGTAAGGGCTGTGGTTGGCGAGCTAAGGGCTGTGGTAGACGAGATAATAGCTGTGTTAAGGGAGGTAAGGGCTGTACTTGATGAGCTAAGGGCTGTGGTTGGCGAGCTAAGGGCTGTGGTAGACGAGATAAGGGCTTTAGCTGGGGTAGTAAAGGCTGTGGTAGGGGAGATAGTGAGTGTTGTGGTAGGGGTGATGGTGAGAGCTGTGGTAGGAGTGATGGTGAGGGAGGGAATACAGGTGGTTGTGGTAGGGGTGCTGTGGGGGGAGTGTGGAGTCTGTGGGGAACCTGGCTGTTGTGTTCCATCATCATCATCATCACCAACTGTGGGAAGTAAGGATAGCTATTAATTTTACCTTATTTATATTTTTATTTATTATTATTATTACTATTATTATTATTTTATTTTTTAACGTTTTTAATATAATTCTGGCTATTATGATATAAGGTAAGGTAAGGTACCGGGTAACATTATACAGCTAAGGAAGTACCTCTGACAATTAAAAGGATATAATATACCGGTATATTACTAAACCCTCTCACTCCTACAGATACTTACAAAACTTAGTAATCTTGTTTAGTAATAGCCAGAATAAAATATAGAACACCACTCTCGCATCCTGAAAGGGTTAGGAACGTATTGACCTCTTTTATATATCAATTATATAACTAACAAGTGATAATTTTTTACACGGAATATAACACCCTTTTTCGATACACTCCGTTCTTAAAAATGGATGGAAAATTAAGATAATTGTCAAGTTCGCTGGCGCTACCTATAATAAAGCAGCACGCTAAATATAATCATTATGTAAAGTGACACAATCGGTAAATTTAATGACTGGAGACCCTCATTAAAAATAAAGTGTATTGTATCGCGTGCCTAAACCACCAAGGGACAAACATCAACACAATCGTTATACACAATGGCCATACACAATCGTTTTATTCAATCGTTATACACAATCCCACAATGGCCATATACAAACCTCACCCTCGCCCCCCTCCTGATGCCATTGTTACGTTGTAGATATCCTTACTATGTTATACAAAATCGTCTCGAGTTAGACAGAATATAATAAAAATTACTTCAATTGAATTTCAGGCCTCGACAAAGAGTATTTAAGGTAGGCCTACATTGGCAGTAAAAATATATGAAAGTAGTACCGGTTAAAACAAATGAATAAATAAACTTAAAACTAAGTACGGTAATGAAAGTTCAATCACTGCTAAATGTAGAGTAGGCCGACCCAATAATCTTATACTTGTCTTTGATAGCGTAATGGTTAGTGCGCGGAATTTCTGTGGGAGTATCCTAGCGCTCTGTGCTGTATTAATGTCTGTCAGATGTTGAATAAGGTGGGTAAGTGTAGGAACATGCTTGTATATCTCACTCGAAACGAATATATAAAGGTTTAGGCATTGTTGATACCAATTATTGATCGAAATATACTTGGTGCCGAGACATCACTTATTAGGCCAACTTCCACATGTATTCATTAGTTTCATTGATTTCATTAATTAGGTTCATGTGTAAGTTAATTGATGGGTTGGTGATAATAATAATAGCCTACCTTTTTCATACCCTTGATTGTTTACAGTGCAAATTAGTTGACACCATTGCATTTTTAAATTTTGCCAGAAATTTGTTGATGACGCATAATTTCCGGTAAAATCAGGTACCTGTAGTATTTTTTTTTTCTATACATGAAGTTGTTATATATACAGTACGGTATATCTGTCTTGTTACGGGTAATAATATACATCTTATACCACGTTTATTCCACCTCTCGCACTCAAGGGTTTTAACACTAGCGCATCAGACTTTGGGAGGGGTTGTGTTATACCGATATATATATATATATATATATATATATATATAGAGAGAGAGAGAGAGAGAGAAATATAATATTGAATTACTGTTGGAATTTTAGAGCATATTTTTTTAGTTTGACCCTCTGACTCCCTTCAAGCTAAACCCCCCCACCCCCCCATGTACTTTATTATTAAAGCTAAACAAGCGTTCTCCAAATCACCCACCCTTCAAAATGTGTACGTTTTTCGGCAGAAAAATATCCCGGCTAATGGCTGGTTTCTCCTAAATTGCGGCTCGCTTTTCTCAACAACAAATATAATCGACACCTAAATTGGAACAAACACGTTTTCTAATCCCCTTTCAAACCATTTATTACACACCACGAACACAAGGTCTGCATCTGTGACCACGCCTATTGATCGTGAGACTCCCTATGGGTGACTTTAATTGTTTGTGAAGTGGTATAACAATAACAATACAATCACCAGGGAGAGAGAGTCAAAAGATGTGTGTGTGTGACTGTGAGAGAGAGAGAGCGAGAGAGTAATAGCATTTTACCACGAATAATGTTCAATTATGCATTTCAATTACACTTCCACTGAGAGTTACACAGAGTCACACATATATTCATACCACACAGACCTTGCGATCCCTATTAGGTGGTCCTGCATTAATATTACTAGACAGGGACAGTTTATAGTAGAATAGGAGAGAGAGAGAGAGAGAGATGTAGCATAAGAAAAAAGTCGATTATTCCTTTCAATTACCGTCCACTTTAGTTCTCATTGTTAAGGAAATCTTTATATAATTGACTTTTACAATTGTTGTTGTTTCCCCCCGTTGATCCATGAATAAAATATGCACACAAATCCACACACACACACACACACACATACATACATACACACACACACATACACACAAAATACAATATAACAAATCACACATATCACAACAAACAGACACAAACGGCACAATATAACAGTCACACATACACAAAACACACACATACACACAGAAGACAATATAACAAAACACAGAGAGAACACAAAATAACAGACACACACACAGCACAATATAACGCATACACAAAACACACGCAGATCATAACAAAACAGATACACACAGCGCAATATAACAGTCACACACACACATAACACAACACACACAGAGATCACAAAACACAGAGAGAACACAAAATAACAGACACACACAGCACAATATAACGCATACACAAAACACAATATAACAAAACACACTCAGATCATAACAAAACAGATACACACAGCGCAATATAACAGTCACACACACACATAACACAACACACACACAGAGAACCCCAAATAACAGGCACACACACACACACACAGCACAATATAGCCCAAAACACAACAAAACCCACACCACCACCAAATCCGTTAAGGGGAGGTTTTTAGTCTGTTCCCTAGATCTCCGTCAAGCTTAAAATTACACTCCCTAGACTCCCTTTCAAGATAAATTTGTAAATTTTTCGGTAGAAAAATTTCCCGGCCGAAGGCCGGTTCTTCTTAAAATACAGGCTCGCTATCGCTCGCCAGGGAAAAATAGACACCTAATGGCACGAACGGTCTTAAAATTGACAGAAATGGGGCGAAAGTTCTTAAAATCGCCAAACTAATGGGGCGAACGTCTTATTATCTCAAAAGCAATGGGGCTAAACACGAGGGAGAAAGGGTTCTAGAAATAAGTCCCTCAAGTGGAAATCTCCCCTTAAGCCCCTCCCGCTGTTGCCATTCCCATTGTTCGCTATTCACATTTTTTTCCTCCCATTTGGTTGTCCAAGGAGGGTCTGTATGTTTCCCCCACTCCAGGTCCCTCAATGGTATTATAATGTATAATAATACAATGTTTACACGCTCGGTTTACAACGCTCGTGTTCAGAAGTGGAAAGAGAGTACGGTATCGCACTTCACTTTCGGCGAGTATTTATTTAATAATAATAATAATAATAATAATCTTCTGGTTACTTATATAGCGCCCGTATCTCCTCCTTCGAGGATTCACAAGCGCTTGGCTTTCTTTAGTCTACCAGAGACCATTACCCATCCCCCTTGCTCATGGGGAGATGGTAACCGCCGGCTGTATCCCAGAAAAACTTTTCAATCTTAGCGGGGATTGAACGCGAGACCTTCAAGATGGGAATCAGGCACGCTATCAACTGAGCCAGCCGGACGGCTGGCTTATACTAAATAATAATTATTGTCGGTTTATTGTTCAATTACAGCCCTGAGGCTGAATATCTACAGGGTTTCGTAACTTACTGTAGATAGAGTACAATGCTTATTCTACTCTTAACTAAGAGGTCACCTGTGACCTTTGGCGACCATGTTGCATACGAAGATATACTGGTGAAATTACGTATAGGCTAACACAAGGTGATAGCTTGGCTAGGGAGGGACCACGCTATATCCTTTCCAGAATAAATGAATATTACCATCTGGCACTGAACGGTTTAATATAATATCCTTTTTTCAGACGATTTTATTGAACTTAGGAAGAAGTTTGGTGAACTATAGTGTAAATTCGGAGTCGGTTCCCGGACTAACCTAATAACCAGTACACTGTATTAACCAGTTAATCTAACCCTAGCTGGTGTATTTGTCTACCTAAATGCGTACATAATTAGCTTGAAGGGGGTCTGTAGGCCATTTTAAAGTTTAAAGGGGGTCCAGGGAGGCGTTTTTCTCGGTCTAGTGGGGAAATTAATCTATCTATCTATCTATATGCTCAGGCCCAATCCCCATTTTGGGGGTAGCCGACTCAAGACAGAGCAAGAACAGGGAAAACACAAAAACAACATAAAACAAAAAAATAAACACAGATAAAAAACACAAACTCTCACACATCCAGGTCACCCAGGAGAAGACCCAGAGACCAGGGGAAATTAATAATACAGTGCATTGCTAAACAAAATGGCTGGCTCAATCAAACCCATAAATAATAAGTAAACACAGTATCCTAATAACCCCCAAGACGTCTCACCATATAGTGTTAACCAGGGCAAAATCAACCAGGATCAAAGCTTCAGTGCCAATTTATCTTCCTAACCAAGCTTGACCTATCCTAACGCAACCTAAGAGTACAGGTAGTGGTTGAGTTGACACTGGTTGAGAGCTACTGGTTGAGTTGTCCGGTCTACGAAGGAGTCGCACGGTCGCCTTCTCCGTCGATTTCGGAAAGACCAAAGTTTCTGACAATTTTGTGATATGCTGTACACTGTATTTTGTGATATGCTGTACACTGTATTTTGTGATATGCTGTACACTGTATTTTGTGATATGCTGTACACTGTATTTTGTGATATGCTGTACACTGTATTTTGTGATATGCTGTACACTGTATTTTGTGATATGCTGTACACTGTATAGGAAGAGGTATAATAATGGTAGAGTAAATATAATCATGTTCGGTATATTGATAGTGATTTACCGTTCTGTCTTTATTTCAAATGGGTTTATTACTAGCAGTGTACCTTCACAAGGGCATATTATTATAGACACATTAATTATCATGTTCACACCGTTGTATTAAACATATTATTATAGACACATTAATTATCATGTTCACACCGTTGTATTAAACATATTATTATAGACACATTAATTATCATGTTCACACCGTTGTATTAAACATATTATTATAGACACATTAATTATCATGTTCACACCGTTGTATTAAACATATTATTATAGACACATTAATTATCATGTTCACACCGTTGTATTAAACATATTATTATAGACACATTAATTATCATGTTCACACCGTTGTATTAAACATATTATTATAGACACATTAATTATCATGTTCACACCGTTGTATTAAACATTATTATAGACACATTAATTATCATGTTCACACCGTTGTATTAAACATATTATTATAGACACATTAATTATCATGTTCACACCGTTGTATTAAACATATTATTATAGACACATTAATTATCATGTTCACACCGTTGTATTAAACATATTATTATAGACACATTAATTATCATGTTCACACCGTTGTATTAAACATATTATTATAGACACATTAATTATCATGTTCACACCGTTGTATTAAACATATTATTATAGACACATTAATTATCATGTTCACACCGTTGTATTAAACATATTATTATAGACACATTAATTATCATGTTCACACCGTTGTATTAAACATATTATTATAGACACATTAATTATCATGTTCACACCGTTGTATTAAACATATTATTATAGACACATTAATTATGTTCACACCGTTTTATTAATTCTATAATGTTGAATACTACATTACCATAGGTAACAACAAATACATTATTGGGGAATAATGAGGACATTGAGGAAAGTGACTAATAACGCTTCTATGACACTAGTTACTAATAACGCTTCTATGACACTAGTTACTAATAACGCTTCTATGACACTAGTTACTAATAACGCTTCTATGACACTAGTTACTAATAACGCTTCTATGACACTAGTTACTAATAACGCTTCTATGACACTAGTTACTAATAACGCTTCTATGACACTAGTTACTAATAACGCTTCTATGACACTAGTTCCATGGAATAATAACGCTTCTATGACACTAGTTCCATGGAATAATCACGGCAATTACAGTACTTTCAGATAAAACCTACCGATGTTATTCAACGTAGGAAGAACATTTGGTAATCAAGGGGTTAAGGATATATATATATATATATATATATATATATATATATTATATATATATATTATATATATATATATATATATATAGTATATAATATATATATATATATAAATATATATATATATATATATATATATAGATATATATATATATATATATATATATATATATATATATATATATATATATATATATATATATATATATATATATATAATATACTTGTATATATATAATTATTTTTATTTTCTTACTTATACCTCCATCTAGCTTTTAATACCCCCAAGACCCCCCTTCGAGATATGTTTGTGCATTTGTAGGTATAAAATACCCTAGCCGAAAGCCAATTCCTCCTAAATTGCAGGCTCGCTATCGTTCGCCAGCAAGAAATCAACACCGAAATGGGCCGAACGTTTCAAATCAACACCGAAATGGGCCGAACGTTTCAAATCGCCAAACTAGTGGGACGAATTATTTCTTAAAATCTTTAAACTATTATGACTAAACATAAGGGAAAATTGAGTCCAGAGATCCCCTAATAAGAACAATACGCGAAATTGTCATTAAATGGACAAGTTTACACAAATTAGCATAAACCGAAAACACTAAACCACTACTAAATTTAAGTGTTTATATTGTGATCTACCATGAGAGTAAATAGTTTCCCTTTAATCAACTTTTAGAAACCTGTCGGTATTATAATGCTAAATTGACACCCAGTCGAGATATCATTATTATTATTATTACACTCAGGATGAATAGCAATAAACACATCGCCACCAAGTTTAAATATGTTCATCGTGATCATAAATATGTTCATCGTGATCATAAATATGTTCATCGTGATCATAAATATGTTCATCGTGATCATAAATATGTTCATCGTGATCATAAATATGTTCATCGTGATCATAAATATCTTCATCGTGATCATAAATATGTTCATCGTGATCATAAATATGTTCATCGTGATCATAAATATGTTCATCGTGATCATAAATATCTTCATCGTGATCATAAATATGTTCATCGTGATCATAAATATTTGACATTTAGTCATCGTTAAGGGGAGATTTCCACCTGGAGGATTTTTTTCTGAACCTCTTTCTCCCTCATGTTTAGCCCCATTGCTTGTGAGATTTAAAGACGCTTGCCCCATTAGTTTGGCGATTTTAAGAACCCTCGCCCCATTTCTGTCAATTTTAAGACTATTCGTGCCATTTAGGTGTCGACTTTTTTCCTGGCGAGCGATAGCGAGCCTGTAATTTAAGGGGAACCGGCCTTCGGCCGGGAAATTTTTCTACCGAAAAATTTACAAATTTATCTTGAAAGGGGGTCAAGGGGGAGTGATTTTAAGCTTGATGGAAGTCTAGGGAATCAACTAAAAACCTCCCCTTAAGAAAGGACAGAACACGTGATATTGTCAGTAAATCGAACAATTAGTTACCAATAAATCGAGGCGTTTACATTGCGGTTATATCATGAAAGTATGTTTGTTTATTAGGACATTGCCAGTAAATCAAAAGTATGTTTGTTTATTAGGACATTGCCAGTAAATCGAAAGTATGTTTGTTTATTAGGACATTGCCAGTAAATCAAAAGTATGTTTGTTTATTAGGACATTGCCAGTAAATCAAAAGTATGTTTGTTTATTAGGACATTGCCAGTAAATCGAAAGTATGTCTGTTTATTAGGACATTGCCAGTAAATCGAAAGTATGTTTGTTTATTAGGACATTGCCAGTAAATCGAAAGTATGTTTGTTTATTAGGACATTGCCAGTAAATCGAAAGTATGTTTGTTTATTAGGACATTGCCAGTAAATCGAAAGTATGTTTGTTTATTAGGACATTGCCAGTAAATCGAAAGTATGTTTGTTTATTAGGACATTGCCAGTAAATCGAAACGTTTATCATTACTTGCCTGGATGGACAGAAGACAAAAGGTGTTGATAATGTATTGATTCATGACTATAATAGGTTCATTTAGGTACTACGGTACTTAAGGGGGGTGACCTGCTTTGTGTTATTTCTGTCTTTTTCTCTCTTTCTCTGGCTTGTATCCATTCGGCCCCATACAGCCAGCTATTTTAAGACGTTTATCCCCATCTAGGTGTCGATTTCTTCCTGGCGAGCGATAGCGAGCCAGCATTTAATGAAGAAATCCGGCTTCGCCGGAGAAATTTTTCTATCGAAAAATTTACAAATTTAACCTGCTGTCAAACAAAAATAAAAAATATGCTGGCTCGCTACCGCTCACCAGTAAAAAATTGACACCGGGATGGGGATAAACGTCTTAAAACAGTAGGCTGTATGGGGCCAAATGGATACAAGCCAGAGAAAGATAGAAAAGGACAGAACAAAGACAGGTGACGCCCCTTAAAGAGGAAACATAAACTACGTATTCACCACCCAGTAGAAATATTGATTATCGTAGGCTATACAGAAGACACCAGATCACCACTACATCGAAGGGTTTACATCGTGACAGTACACATATTGTCAGTGTTAAGGGGAGGACCCCAATGGACCCCCAATGGAAATACGCCTAACGGCCTTATTGGGCTATCCTTAGTTGGAATTATGCAAGGCTGGTACATGTCATATTTATAACATACTATGTGGTACCAACTCTGTAAATTGCTAACTGAATAAATATTATTATTATTATTATTATTATTATTATTATTATTATTATTATTATTATTATAGGTATTTAGTTTGTTCCCTAGACCTCCATCAAGCTTAAAATTACACCCCCTTGAGTCCCTTTCAAGATAAATTTGTACATTTTTCGGTAGAAAAATTTCCCGGCCAAAGGCCGGTTCCTCTTAAATTACAGGCTCGCTATCGCTCGCCAGGATAAAATGGACACCTGAATTGCACGAAAGGTCTTAATATGGGGAGAAAGTTCTTAAGATCGCTAAACTAATGGGGCAAACGTTTTATAATATCAAAAGCAATGGGGCTAAACATGAGGGAGAAAGGGGTCAAGCGAAAAATCCCTCAAGTGGAGACCTCCCCTTAAGAAAGCAGACATTAATCGCGAAATTGCCAGTAAATCGAAGTGTTTGCTACTCTCTCAGCATGAACACAAGCCACCAAATTGCCACTAATTCCAAGTGTTCACATTGTGGTAGGAAATATTGTCCTTTCAATCAGCGTTAAGAAAGCAGACATACATTGCGAAATTGACAGTAAATTGATTTGTTTGCTATTCTCAGCATGAACACAAGACACTAAATCGCCACTAAATCGAAGTGTTTACATTGTGGTAGTAGCGTGGGGCCCCAAAAGTGTGCCTGTCTTTGACGCGTAATGTTCTGGAATATGAGTTTTTGAGTGACAGCTGGCGCCAGATCGTCAGCTTGGGCGCGCCTTTCAAAGAGAGACTGTAGGGGATCGGCCCGGCTTTGTCACCCCGAGCGCCAGATTAAGTACTAATGAACATTATCACAATCAAAACTGTTGGCACATACACACACACACGGATTTCGGGCCCCGGGGGATTCAATGCGAGTGTAGTTTGTTTTTTATTCGGTTTGTTTGGCCCCCAGTGCGACCCGCCCACTTCCATTCACTTTCCCGCCACCCCGCCATCTTGTTCTCCCACGGCGGCGTCCGGACACGTGAAGAGAACCGTGACTACGGATTAGAGAACTCCAAATTATTACATTACATAATTTGCTAACCCATTCAATACTAAGTCTTATTCTGGCTCCCACTAGACGAGTTAAAACAGATGATAAGGACCTATGGTAAATTACAGAGATAAACTACTAAAAACACTATCAATTAACCCTCTAATCCCTACAGGTCCCCCCTAAGATGAATAAAGTCTATTAATGTCCATGTTTACTAGAAGATAACACATAAATACGTCATAGTTCTTATAGGGTCGTACTAATTCAGAAAAAAATAGAATTACTCTGTAAAAACGTGAAAGCTTAACCCTTTCTCTACTGATGACGTGTTATTGTTGGATTTTAGCTACAGATACACGATTTTATATACCTTAAGGGGAGATCTCCACTTGAGGGATTTTTTTGTTGACCCCTTTCTCCCTCATGTTTAGCCCCATTGATTTTGATATTATAAAACGTTCGCCCCATTAATTTAGCGATTTTATGAACTTTCACCCCATATTAAGACCTTTCGTGCCATTCAGGTGTCGATTTTATCCTGGCGAGCGATAGCGAGCCTGTAATTTAAGAGGAACCGGCTTTCGGCCGTGGAATTTTTCTACCGAAAAATGTACGCATTTATCTTGAAAGGGACTCAAGGGGGTGTCATTTTAAGCTTGATGGAGGTCTAGGGAACAAAGTAAATACCTCCCCTTTAACAAAGGTATATGGTAGCTGAAAGGGCTAATTGAGATAGTGTGTAGCCTTTTAATGGGTAGACGTCCTTCCTAACCTGACAAATATCGTATAATAGTTGCCACAATATAATGAAAAGGACGTCACTGGTACTGAAGAGGTTAAGGGGAGATCTCCACTTGAGGGACTTTTTTTTGTTTACCCCTTTCTCGCTCATATCTAGCCCCATTGCTTTTGAGATTTTAAGACGTTTGCCCCATTAGTTTGGTGATTTTTAAGAATTTCCGCCCCCATTCTGTCAATTTTAAGACCTTTCGTGCCATTTAGGTGTCGATTTTATCCTGGCGAGCGATAGCGAGCCTGTAATTTAAGAGTAATCGGCCTTCGGCCGGGACATTTTTCTACCGAAAAATGTACAAATTTATCTTGAAAGGGGGTCAAGGGGGTGAAATTTTAAGATTGCTGGAGGAGTAGGTAACAAACTAGAAACCTCCCCTTAATTCTAACAACAATGGTACACCTGAACAGTGCCCTTAGGTTAATATATTCAATTTAGAACACAAATTATTGAAACACTTTTTATGTGTATAGTACATACCATTTATAAATTATTTTTAACATTGTTCTTAACACCAATAACTCCCTAATGAAGTTAATGAAAGCATGTGATTCTCGCAGGATTCGAACCTAGGGTATCTCATACAGAACTTACACGCTCTAACCATTACACCATCAAGACGGTTAATAATAGATTTAGATGACGTACTCAATACAAGATATCAAACGGAAGTCATCTCGCGCGGATCCGAACACGGGTAGGGCGGTCCGGAGGGAGGGCGCTATTGACTAAGGGACTTGCCATTGTACCACCACCACCCTTCCCACCACCACCAATAATTGTATGCTACGTTTCATTAGTCGCTCGGTGCCTTTTGAGCGGCCGACAGCGGGAGACTGAGAACACGTATTTCCCTGCCCAGCAAGGGAGGCAGGGTCCAGAGAATATATATATGTATTATTATTATTATTATTATTATTATTATTATTATTATTATTATCCCTGGTATATTTTTAGATCGATTATTTCACGTATTCATTATTTTTTTAGTTTCCTCCCTAGACCTCCATCAAACTTTAAAAAATTACATTCATCCATGAGATCCCCCTTCTAGATTAATTTGTTAATTTTTCGGTTGGGCCGGTTCTTCCAAAATTACAGGCTCACTATCGTTCGCCAGGGAAAAAATCGACTCTTAAATATGACGAAAGGTCTTAATATTGACAAACAAATGGGGCGAAAGGTCTTAAAATCGACAAACTAATGGGGCAAACATCTTAAAGTTGACAAACTAATGGGGCTAAACATAAGGCATAAGGGGGTCAATAAAAACGACACATCTCCCCTTAACCCTGAAGGAAGGCATAGAACACGGGGAGGCAACACGGACTTAAGGGGGCCGGGGGTATTTTGGGGTCTACTTATTCATGTATTCATGTATTTTGTTAGTTTCCTCTCTAGACCACCATCAAGCTATACAAAAAAAAAAAAAAAAAAAACGAGACCCCCTCTTCAAGATAAATTTGTACATTTCCTTCTTAAAATTACAGGCTCGCTTGGACAAAATCGACACCTAAATGACACGAAAGGTCATACAATTGACAACGAAATGGGGCGAAAGGTGTTAAAATCCCTATATTAATGGTCCGAACGTCTTTTTCATCTCAAAACTAATGGGGCTGAACACGAGGGAGAAGGGGGGCCAGAAAAAAGCAACCATCCCCCCTTAATAAACCTCCACCCCAGACCCCCTTCAAGCTAAAATACGCCCCTCAGACCATATTAGTACATTTTTCGATAGAAATTTTTCTTGGTCAGAGGCCGGTTTCTCCTAAATTGCAGGTTCGCTATCGCTCGCCAGGAACAAATTCGACCCATGAATGTGGCGAAGCTTCTAATCAGGGCCCAGTATACTATATATATAGACCTTGCTTATAATCGCTAAAGTGTTGGAGTGAAACGTCTTAAAATTGGCAAACTAATGAGGCGCGAAAGAGTCTTCCATAATCCCACCCTCGGTTCAGACAGCGGGAGCTTGTGAACGCGTATTTCCCTGCCCAGCAAGGAAAGTACAGAGAGTTTAGAAGGGGAAGGAAAACACACTAAAGATCCTCCACCCCAGACTCCCATTAAGCTAAAATACGCCCCTCAGACCGACCTTCAGTTAAATTTGTACATTTGTCGATAGAATATTGTTCGGACCAAATACTGATTGCTTGTAAACTGCAGGGTCGTTATTGCTTGTAAACTGCAGGGTCGTTATTGCTTGTAAACTGCAGGGTCGTTATTGCTTGTAAACTGCAGGGTCGTTATTGCTTGTAAACTGCAGGGTCGTTATTGCTTGTAAACTGCAGGGTCGTTATTGCTTGCCAGGAATGAAATTGAAACTTGAATGGAGCGAAGCTTCTAATATCCGCCTGACTCTTAATGTGAAACATTTTAAAATCGCCAAAGTAATGGGGTCAAAGCGTCTTAAAATCGCCAAAATAATGGGGTCAAAGCGTCTTAAAATCGCCAAAGTAATGGGGTCAAAGCGTCTTAAAATCGCCAAAGTAATGGGGTCAAAGCGGCTTAAAATCGCCAAACTAATGAGGCGCGAAAGGATCTCCCATAAGACCACCCTCGGCTCAGACAGCGGGAGCATGTGAACACGTATTTCCCCGCCCAGCGAGGAAAGTACAGAGGTTTTAGAATACGGTTCTGGGTGGACATTTTGTAGATTGCAAGAAGTCTAGGAAGGCGTTCTTATAAGTCGCCAAACTAATGGGGCGAACGTCTAAAAAACAAAAAAACAATGGGGCTAAACACGAGGGAGAAAGGGGTCCATAAAAAAAAATCCCTCAAGTGGAAATCTCCTCTTAAACAAAAGATCCTACTAAACCCACAAGAGATCTCAATCCCTTTAGCTACCGTATGTCATTCTTAAGCTAAAGATCCTACTAAACCCACAAGAGATCTCAATCCCTTCGGCTACCGTATGTCATTCTTAAGCTAAATATAATCGTCCAAATGTAGGTGAAATCAAATACAAAATACGTCACCGGTACTGAAAGGGTTAATATTGTAGGGACACGCTAACAAATCCAGCTAGGCCTCTTGAATCCAGCTAGGCCTCTTGAATCCAGCTAGGCCTCTTGAATCCAGCTAGGCCTCTTGAATCCAGCTAGGCCTCTTGAATCCAGCTAGGCCTCTTGAAAGATATGTTTGATACTCATGGTCAAGAAATTCAACTATTTTTTATGATGCCATTTATAAGCTATATATTTGTAATATCTCTAATAGGTATACTGTTCTCTATCTATCTATCTATCTATCTATATATATATATATATATATATATATATATATATATATATATATATATATATAGAGAGAGAGAGTTGAAAGTTGATTATATATTATATCATAATTATGTAAAGTAATAGTCTTTAATCAAGTTAATTGATGAATCCGAATGTATGACTTTAATCTTTGAATTATTCATATTGTATACAGGATTTTTCACCGATTTAAAACTGAGCAAACAATCATACTAACCGCAAATGTTCTTAACAAAGATCCCGTGCATAAACTGGTCTATTAAAATACCTTTCTGTTGAGGTACCATTGATCGCCTCGTGAGAACATCTTTCACCAAATCAGAAATATTCCCCCTTACAATACGTCGATGGTTGAATTGCTATTTCTCTCCGGCGCTGAATGACTCCCCGACTGACAATGGTAGGGGGGGACAAATTGGCCGAGAGGTAGGTGGGAGGGAGGAGGGACGCCACGGGAGGTATATTATTCCCACCTCTACCAAAAGTGAGCCACATCTTGAATACCACCACGTCAATACCACCCGGGAGGCCAGGGGGTTATCAAGGGGGCCTGTGGTGCACAGGTTAACACATTCGGTTAACAACCGGAATTAAAGATTCTAGATTCGGGCCTCCTTTCGACTAACATTATAGCCTACAGGAACTATTTGTAGACTTACATTATTTGAAGTCCCTTCAAAGGGGACTCTTGAGTATTTCCTTGTGTTCAGTGTTTGGTTATCACCTGTTTCAGTCATTTGCTGTCAGTGTCCCTTGAGGAATATTATGGTCCCGTTGTGAACCAGAGCTGCGTTCCGTCACAAAACGCTATGCAATACGCTGGGCAGCGAATTGCCGTGTACAGTACCAACACTGACGTGTGTTGCCAGACTTGTGTCTGTCAACACAGTAGTAATTAGAAAATATACAATATAGTATTAATTAGAAAATATACAATATACAATACGCTTTTGGTAAATTAATATGTATTTGCATTCACTTCATGTTGCAGTCCTACTTGTGTCGCTTCCTTCTATCTCTAATTATACATTATTGTCTGGCATGTTGGTACACAGCAGTTTGCTGCCCAGCGTATTGCATCACTTATTGTGGCTGAATGCAGCCCAGTAAAGGCTAATGATGAAAATAACTATGATTAGGACAAATAAGACATAATAAAGGAAACATACATTAGATTGAAGTATAAGATTTGGCATAGGACTTTAGAGGCTATCAACCCTTGTGGATTATTAAGCCAGCACACTGTAAGTCAAGAATAATGTCAGGACTGGAGCCCCTTTTCGGTAACTCCAGTCCCTTCTATAAGATATATAATTATACACTATACAGTATATCCTAGCCCAATATAAACCCTCGAATAGCAAATCTTAGTTAGTTAAAATAGGACTATAGAGGCTATCGATCCTAGAGGATCATTAAGCCCACAAAAAGTCAGGAAGTATGCAATACCGGAGTCCCCGAGCCTCCCCAAGATTTATACACCCAGATATACTAGTTGTATAAACCCTTGGTCTTGATAGCCTAGTGCTTAGTGTGCGGGATTTCGGTGTGAGTATCCTAGGTTCGAGTCCTTGGAGTACCACATGTATTCATTACTTTCATTGATTTCACTAGTTAGGTTTAGTTGTAAATTAATTGGTGAATTTGTGAAAACCAATATGAATTTGCCTAACTCGAGAACCCCAGCCTCTTACTTTAAAGCGACCAGGAGCATCTTACGAGAACCCCAGTCCTTTGTGTAGCAATTAGTTAAGATAGGACTTCAGAGGCTATCAACCCTTCAGGATTATTAAACCAGCACACTGTAAGTCAGGAATACTTTAAGGACTGGATCCTCTGTTCGAGAACTCCAGTCCCTTCGTGTAGCAAAGCGAACCTCTTAAATATATATAGTATACTGTATAGTAGGTACGGTGGCGCTAATATATATAGTATACTGTATAGTAGGTACGGTGGTGCTAATATATATAGTATACTGTATAGTAGGTACGGTGGTGCTAATATATATAGTAGGTACGGTGGTGCTAATATATATAGTATACTGTATAGTAGGTACGGTGGTGCTAATATATATAGTATACTGTATAGTAGGTACGGTGGTGCTAATATATATAGTAGGTACGGTGGTGCTAATATATAGTAGGTACGGTGGTGCTAATATATATAGTAGGTACGGTGGTGCTAATATATATAGTAGGTACGGTGGTGCTAATATATATAGTAGGTACGGTGGTGCTAATATATATAGTATACTGTATAGTAGGTACGGTGGTGCTAATATATATAGTAGGTACGGTGGTGCTAATATATATAGTATACTGTATAGTAGGTACGGTGGTGCTAATATATAGTAGGTACGGTGGTGCTAATATATATAGTATACTGTATAGTAGGTACGGTGGTGCTAATATATATAGTAGGTACGGTGGTGCTAATATATATAGTAGGTACGGTGGTGCTAATATATATAGTATACTGTATAGTAGGTACGGTGGTGCTAATATATATAGTATACTGTATAGTAGGTACGGTGGTGCTAATATATATAGTAGGTACGGTGGTGCTAATATATATAGTAGGTACGGTGGTGCTAATATATATATATAGTAGGTACGGTGGTGCTAATATATATAGTAGGTACGGTGGTGCTAATATATATAGTACTGTATAGTAGGTACGGTGGTGCTAATATATAGTAGGTACGGTGGTGCTAATATATATAGTAGGTACGGTGGTGCTAATATATATAGTAGGTACGGTGGTGCTAATATATATAGTAGGTACGGTGGTGCTAATATATATAGTAGGTACGGTGGTGCTAATATATATAGTAGGTACGGTGGTGCTAATATATAGTAGGTACGGTGGTGCTAATATATATAGTAGGTACGGTGGTGCTAATATATATAGTATACTGTATAGTAGGTACGGTGGTGCTAATATATATAGTAGGTACGGTGGTGCTAATATATATAGTATACTGTATAGTAGGTACGGTGGTGCTAATATATATAGTAGGTACGGTGGTGCTAATATATATAGTAGTACGGTGGTGCTAATATATATAGTATACTGTATAGTAGGTACGGTGGTGCTAATATATATAGTAGGTACGGTGGTGCTAATATATATAGTATACTGTATAGTAGGTACGGTGGTGCTAATATATAGTAGGTACGGTGGTGCTAATATATATAGTATACTGTATAGTAGGTACGGTGGTGCTAATATATATAGTATACTGTATAGTAGGTACGGTGGTGCTAATATATATAGTAGGTACGGTGGTGCTAATATATATAGTATACTGTATAGTAGGTACGGTGGTGCTAATATATATAGTAGGTACGGTGGTGCTAATATATATAGTAGGTACGGTGGTGCTAATATATATAGTATACTGTATAGTAGGTACGGTGGTGCTAATATATATAGTAGGTACGGTGGTGCTAATATATATAGTATACTGTATAGTAGGTACGGTGGTGCTAATATATATAGTAGGTACGGTGGTGCTAATATATATAGTAGGTACGGTGGTGCTAATATATATAGTAGGTACGGTGGTGCTAATATATATAGTAGGTACGGTGGTGCTAATATATATAGTAGGTACGGTGGTGCTATTATATAGTAGGTACGGTGGTGCTAATATATATAGTATACTGTATAGTAGGTACGGTGGTGCTAATATATATAGTAGGTACGGTGGTGCTAATATATATAGTATACTGTATAGTAGGTACGGTGGTGCTAATATATATAGTAGGTACGGTGGTGCTAATATATATAGTATACTGTATAGTAGGTACGGTGGTGCTAATATATATAGTAGGTACGGTGGTGCTAATATATATAGTAGGTACGGTGGTGCTAATATATATAGTATACTGTATAGTAGGTACGGTGGTGCTAATATATATAGTATACTGTATAGTAGGTACGGTGGTGCTAATATATATAGTAGGTACGGTGGTGCTAATATATATAGTATACTGTATAGTAGGTACGGTGGTGCTAATATATAGTAGGTACGGTGGTGCTAATATATATAGTATACTGTATAGTAGGTACGGTGGCGCTAATATATATAGTATATTGTATAGTAGGTACGGTGGTGCTAATATATATAGTAGGTACGGTGGTGCTAATATATATAGTAGGTACGGTGGTGCTAATATATAGTAGGTACGGTGGTGCTAATATATATAGTAGGTACGGTGGTGCTAATATATATAGTAGGTACGGTGGTGCTAATATATAGTAGGTACGGTGGTGCTAATATATATAGTATACTGTATAGTAGGTACGGTGGTGCTAATATATATAGTAGGTACGGTGGTGCTAATATATATAGTAGGTACGGTGGTGCTAATATATATAGTATACTGTATAGTAGGTACGGTGGTGCTAATATATATAGTAGGTACGGTGGCGCTAATATATAGTATACTGTATAGTAGGTACGGTGGTGCTAATATATATAGTAGGTACGGTGGTGCTAATATATATAGTATACTGTATAGTAGGTACGGTGGTGCTAATATATATAGTATACTGTATAGTAGGTACGGTGGTGCTAATATATATAGTAGGTACGGTGGTGCTAATATATATAGTATACTGTATAGTAGGTACGGTGGTGCTAATATATAGTAGGTACGGTGGTGCTAATATATATAGTAGGTACGGTGGTGCTAATATATATAGTATACTGTATAGTAGGTACGGTGGTGCTAATATATATAGTAGGTACGGTGGTGCTAATATATATAGTATACTGTATAGTAGGTACGGTGGTGCTAATATATATAGTAGGTACGGTGGTGCTAATATATATAGTAGGTACGGTGGTGCTAATATATATAGTATACTGTATAGTAGGTACGGTGGTGCTAATATATAGTAGGTACGGTGGTGCTAATATATATAGTAGGTACGGTGGTGCTAATATATATAGTATACTGTATAGTAGGTACGGTGGTGCTAATATATAGTAGGTACGGTGGTGCTAATATATATAGTATACTGTATAGTAGGTACGGTGGCGCTAATATATATAGTATATTGTATAGTAGGTACGGTGGTGCTAATATATATAGTAGGTACGGTGGTGCTAATATATAGTATACTGTATAGTAGGTACGGTGGTGCTAATATATAGTAGGTACGGTGGTGCTAATATATAGTAGGTACGGTGGTGCTAATATATATAGTATACTGTATAGTAGGTACGGTGGTGCTAATATATATAGTAGGTACGGTGGTGCTAATATATATAGTATACTGTATAGTAGGTACGGTGGTGCTAATATATATAGTAGGTACGGTGGTGCTAATATATATAGTAGGTACGGTGGTGCTAATATATATAGTATACTGTATAGTAGGTACGGTGGTGCTAATATATATAGTAGGTACGGTGGTGCTAATATATATAGTATACTGTATAGTAGGTACGGTGGTGCTAATATATATAGTATACTGTATAGTAGGTACGGTGGTGCTAATATATAGTAGGTACGGTGGAGCTAATATATAAAGTATACTGTATAGTAGGTACGGTGGTGTTAATATATATAGTATACTGTATAGTAGGTACGGTGGTGCTAATATATATAGTATATTGTATAGTAGGTACGGTGGTGCTAATATATATAGTAGGTACGGTGGTGCTAATATATATAGTATACTGTATAGTAGGTACGGTGGTGCTAATATATATAGTAGGTACGGTGGTGCTAATATATATAGTATACTGTATAGTAGGTACGGTGGTGCTAATATATATAGTAGGTACGGTGGTGCTAATATATATAGTAGGTACGGTGGTGCTAATATATATAGTATACTGTATAGTAGGTACGGTGGTGCTAATATATATAGTATACTGTATAGTAGGTACGGTGGTGCTAATATATATAGTAGGTACGGTGGTGCTAATATATATAGTATACTGTATAGTAGGTACGGTGGCGCTAATATATATAGTATATTGTATAGTAGGTACGGTGGTGCTAATATATATAGTAGGTACGGTGGTGTTAATATATACAGTATACTGTATAGCAGGGACGGTGGTGCTAATATATATAGTAGGTACGGTGGTGCTAATATATAGTATACTGTATAGTAGGTACGGTGGCGCTAATATATATAGTATATTGTATAGTAGGTACGGTGGTGCTAATATATATAGTAGGTACGGTGGTGCTAATATATATAGTATACTGTATAGTAGGTACGGTGGTGCTAATATATATAGTAGGTACGGTGTGCTAATATATATAGTATACTGTATAGTAGGTACGGTGGTGCTAATATATAGTAGGTACGGTGGCGCTAATATATATAGTAGGTACGGTGGTGCTAATATATATAGTAGGTACGGTGGTGCTAATATATATAGTAGGTACGGTGGTGCTAATATATATAGTATATTGTATAGTAGGTACGGTGGTGCTAATATATATAGGTACGGTGGTGCTAATATATATAGTATATTGTATAGTAGGTACGGTGGTGCTAATATATAGTAGGTACGGTGGTGCTAATATATATAGTATACTGTATAGTAGGTACGGTGGTGCTAATATATATAGTAGGTACGGTGGTGCTAATATATATAGTATACTGTATAGTAGGTACGGTGGTGCTAATATATATAGTAGGTACGGTGGTGCTAATATATATAGTAGGTACGGTGGTGCTAATATATATAGTATACTGTATAGTTGGTACGGTGGCGCTAATAAGTCATGTCTAAGCTGTCATTACGTTTGGCTCTCTCTGTGCTGTATTAATGTATGTCAGATGTTGAATAGGGTGGGTAAGTGTAGGAACATGTTGGTCTATCTCACTCTAAAAGAAGAAATCATGTGTAAATATTGCTAATGCCAATTATTGATCAAAACATAATTGGTGCCGCGACATTACTTACTTATTAGGATGACTGTACAGCGTTAATGATAAGATTCGATTCAGTTCCGGACAGCTTCGAAAACTTAAGACCACGATTTATGTCCTCGAGTGTACAAAGAAATAAAATTAATGGGAATTCATTAAACAAAGGAAAAAATAAATATGAAAGAATAGGGAAACACTGAGTAAAAAGAGGTGCAAGAGAAAACAAATATATTTTTTCCCACGGTCTATTTCTCACTGCCCTCTTGACTCCACTCCCACCCCCTGTCTCGCTAGCTCTCTCTCTCTCTCTCTCTCTCTCTCTCTCTCTCTCTCTCTCTCTCTCTCTCTCTCTGAGTAAATGGTTTATAATATATTTGCATGTAGCCTTATTTATCACTATTTTGCTCATGCCTCGTATTGTGTTCATAATTATTATTATTCAGTTGCAGGCCGCCCATAGCTCACTCACTCTCACTCTCTCTCTCTCTCTCACACGCTCTCTCTCTCTCTTTCACACACACACACACACACACACACACACACATTCACTTGTTCCCGTGCCCCTAAGAGTATGATGTTCCCACGATCCGTCAAACCTCCCTCTCTTAATACACCCACCCACCCACGGAGTCGATCCAAATTCCTTTATCGAGGGCTTGGGTCGGCTCGCCATAGGTTGGCTCGTCCGTTTTCTAAGTTATTTCTTGAGGCATATCTTAACCTAAACGACGGCATCCTACCCTTACCTGACCTGACCTCAACTATAGTCCATGTACTATATGTAGGCCAGAAATCGTGACCCCTAACCTCTATAACTCGAAAGGGGCTAGAGCAAATGGGCTGTAAATGGCCACCCTTATTCCCTGGCTGATCCTTCCCAAATTGTAGAAATATTTGGGAAAGATTGATGACCTAAATATAATGAATGGATCATAACCTATTCTAATCTTAAGCGTATCATTACCTAACTTAAGGGGAGGTATTTAGTTTGTTCCCTAGACCTCCGTCAAGCTTAAAATTACACCCCCTTGAGCCCCTTTCAAGATATATTTGTACATTTTTCGGTAGAAAAATGTCCCGGCCGAAGGCCGGTTCCTCTTAAATTACAGGCTCGCTATCGCTCGCCAGGATAAAATTGACACCTGAATGGCACGAAAGGTCTTAATATGGGGTGAAAGTTCTTAAAATCGCTAAACTAATGGGGCAAACGTTTTATAATATCAAAAGCAATGGGGCTAAACATGAGTGAGAAAGTGGTCAAGAAAAAAAAATCCTTAGGTGGAGATCTCCCCTTAACAAGACGCAACATAATATTATAATATATTAATTTCACTCCCAACACCAAACACCTCCCTATGAAATTAATGAAAGCATGTGATCGTACCGGGATTCGAACCTGGGTTGCCACATACAGATCTTAAACACTCTTACCACTATACCATCAAGACAACATTAAACCCAAGGGAACACTACATAACTATAAAAATAAATAATACTAATTAAATAATAATAATAATAATAATAATAATATTAATAATAGAAGCTGGTAATGCCCATCGTACTTGGCAGCGTACTAACCAATGCTAGTGACTCCAGTGAATGGCCCGTACATAGGAACCTGTTCCCGGGGCGTTCTGGCATATTTGATTGTTGGGAATAATGTAGGCAACTATTGAGGGTCTTTAGGTGCTCAACTTTTAGGGCGCCAATTTTGAGAGTATTCAACTATTTTGAATATTTTATATATATATATATATATATATATATATATATATATATTGAGAATATATCACAAATACACGTGAGCCACTAAATATTTCTAATCTCTCAGTGGGGATCGAACCGTCGACCATATATATATATATATATATATATATATATATATAGTGTATAATACAATACAATATTTATCCGATAATTGAGGGAAACATTAAGCACCGATACTGTACAGAACATTTTATACTACATGCCTTCATAATTGTGCTAGTGTTATACAGTCTTAGTACGTATAGCCTACTCAGTGTTATACAGTCTTAGTACGTATAGCCTACTCAGTGTTATACAGTCTTAGTACGTATAGCCTACTCAGTGTTATACAGTCTTAGTACGTATAGCCTACTCAGTGTTATACAGTCTTAGTACGTATAGCCTACTCAGTGTTATACAGTATTAGTACGTATAGCCTACTCAGTGTTATACAGTCTTAGTACGTATAGCCTACTCAGTGTTATACAGTCTTAGTACGTATAGCCTACTCAGTGTTATACAGTATTAGTACGTATAGCCTACTCAGTGTTATACAGTCTTAGTACGTATAGCCTACTCAGTAAAGTTGTTTTCTTAAGTTAAATTGACTTTACATGTAACCAGTGGAGGTACACGGTTCCGAGATCCCAATAGGACTGCACTATGATAAATAAACTTTGCGGATTTCGTGTGCTAATTGCCAGAATAATCCTCGTATCTTGAAAGGGTTAAAAGTTGAAGGAATAATTACTGTACTCCAGCTATGAACAGTTACGTTTGATCGTATCAGTAAAGGCCTTTCATAGTCACAGGTTTACTGTATATACAGCCTGTATATAGTTTTAGTAGTATAAAGATTGAGTTCAGGTATACGCACAAGTCATGCTAAATTGTATTGTTTATATTGACACGAGTTCTTGTTGTGATCGAACTATTGTATATGCCATTGTTGTTATTGGCACGAGTGAATGTATTGTTTAATTTTATTGTTGATATTGGCACGAGTGATTGTATTGATAGATTTATATTTCCATTGTTGATATTGGCACGAGTGATTGTGTTGTGTAAGTCTATTGTTGATATTGGCACGAGTGACTGTTTTGATTGAGCCTATTGGTGGTCACTCAAGTCGAGAATTGACGTTTCTCCGCTCGAGCGCGTACATACTACATGGTAAACTAATAGTGACTGGCTTTGTTGAAGAGGCTAAGGAAATCACTGATTGCTTTGTTTCTTAATCCTTTGACTCCCAGCAGTCAATGTAGAACAAAATATTCATGGAGAGTTTAAGAAAAGGGGTTTGAAATATAAATGATTTGTCAATGAAAATCTACCACCCACCCACCCACACAAAGGGTATTTTGATTGAATATGTTTTTGTCGTACTTTACAAATATAGTTAAAAAAAAATATCGTTCGTAACCAACAATCACTTGAAGGGAACTAAATGCCAGCTGCTGTCTATTTCACAATTCATGCCGCTTAAACAAAGTAGCAGCCAAGTTAACTCCCCATACACGTTTAAGGGGAGTCGGACCGTTTTTCTGGACCCCCTTCTCCCTAATGTTTAGCCCCACTAGTTTTGAGATTTTAAGACGTTGGTTCCATTAGTTTGGGGATTTTATGACTTTTCACCCCATTTCTTTGTCAATATTAGGACCCTTTGTGCCCTTTAGGTGTCGATTTTTTCCTGGCGAGCGAAGGCTAGCCTGTAATTTGTCTACCGAAAATGTACAAATTTATCTTAAAGGGGGGTCTAGGGGGTGTTTTTCTAAGCTTGATGGAGGTCTAGGGAGGAAACTAAAAAAAAAATATATGAATAAATGAATTAATAGACCAAACAAACAGCCAGCCTCCCCTTAAGCATTTTGTCATACTTTGGGTTTGACAATATAGTTTGCCCTGTCAACTGAGCGTGTGTGTGTGTATGGCAGACTTTACGTGTAGCCCTTGAGCACGATCCCTCTGGTTATGAATACGACCGTAATAACCCCGAGACTAATAATAACGTGGTATAGAGTCCTCAAGTACTTCTGCACGTGTTAGAGAGAGTGAGAGTCCGGAGTCTACCACGTGCTGGTTGGTTGACGGAGAGAGAGAGAGAGATTTGATTTGATTTGATTTGATTGTTTTATTGAGAAAAGTACAAATGTTACACAAGTATCATAGTTACATTATCTCAAAAGGGCGAAGGTGCATACGCAATCTTCACCCTATTTCTGGCTTAAACTATGTCATTACATATATAGTTAGATGAGTAATACATTGATATTGAAGATTAATTTTAACACTACCTAAGTTTAGTATATACAGTATTATAATAAAGACATATCTAAAATACATGAGTCCCCGTTATAGACCTTGATCAGATTGTGTTTTGTTTTTAAACACGCATGCTGTCCCACAAGACCCCCAACTGAGCCCCGACCGTGTTAATCCCTCCTTAAACATCCTAGAGGGAGAGAGAGAGAGAGAGAGAGAGAGTCAGAGCGAGTGCAAGTACGAGATTGGGGGGGGGGGGAATTGTAAACGTATTTGTGTATAGTGTGTAGTATGGTATTTGTGTGAGTGAGAGAGAATGAGAGTGAGTGTGTGTGTGTGTGTGTGTGTGTGTGTGTGTGTGTGTGTGTGTGTGTGTGTGTGTGTGTGTGTGTGTGTGTATGTGTGCCGACCCTCGTTACCCCATAATATGCCCCCAAGGTATGGAGTCAGGTACCAAGAGAGGGGATAATGGCACAGTGGGGGTGGTGACTGTATGTGTGTAGTAGTAGTAGTAGTTTTTGTTGTTGTATGTCATGTATGTGTGTAAGAGTAGTAGTCGTGATGGCAGTAGTAGTAGTAGTAGTAGTAGTAGTAGTAGTAGTAGTAGTAGTAGTAGTACCACCGGTAGTCAAATTAGTTCAGAATGAGAGTGAATGTGTGTGTGGCCCCTTACAACCTAGCCCCAGGGTGAGACTTGAGGTATAGTAGTGGTGTTATAATAGCACAGTGGGGGTGGTAGTGACTTATGAGGCCCTGGGGGTAGCACTTGTTCCCTCACTGGACCCTCAGGACACCTTCCGAGTCATGGGAGTCCTGCACACAAGGGGGCCTGCCATATACAGTAGTGCACTGTGCGCGCGCAAGTATTCGCGCGCACATATTTATCATGTGTGTGTGTGTGTGTATATATACTGTATAATACAAATCTTCCTTTTAACCCATACCTCCCATTGGTGTAACGTGTACTTAAACAATATATTCAGACTTCAAACACCACCCGTACCAGACATATTGTACACTACTAGAGTAAGGTACTAACAATTAATACATGACTGTTCTGACCTGGTTTAGGGTCCAAAGAGGGGATGCACAGGCTGAGTGGTTTATAAAAAAAAAAAAAAAAAAAAAAAAAATAATAATAATAATAATAATAATAATAATAATAATAATAATAATAATAATAATAATAATAATAATAATAATAATAAAAAAATAATACATTAATTCAGTTTTCCAGTAACCGCCTTCATGACGCTGGCGACATTGAAATATTTTTTGTTTGACTAACACTAGACGATTATATTCAGCAAGAATCTTCATAATGAAAGACGTATAACCAATCTCATTAAACCATTTGTTTCCTAATGGTCCTTAAGGGGAGATTTCCACTTAAGGGAGTTTTTTCTTGACTCCTTTCTCCCTCATGTTTAGCCCCATTGCTTTTGAGATTTTAAGACCTTTGCCCTAGTAGTTTGGATATTTTAAGACATTTTGCCCCATTTCTGTCAATTTTAAGACCTTTCGTGCCGTTAAGGTGTCAATTTTTTCCTGGCGAGCGATAGCGAGCCTGTAATTTAAGAGCAACCGGCCCCTGGCCGGGACATTTTTCTACCGAAAAATGTACAAATTTATCTTGAAAGGGGGTCTAGGGGGTGTAATTTTAAGCTTGATAAAAAAAAGTAGGGAACAAACTAAATACCTCCCCTTAAACATAGTCTAATGTTAGCTAGAACTCGATGTAAATAGGCGTCATAATTACTCTGATAATAAATCGTTAGAGGCCAGAGTAGTTCGAGAAGTATAGAAGAGTACAAGAAGTGAAGCATCGATCTTTTGGAAGTAAGGTCGGTCAGTAGCTTAACCCTCTCACATCCGGACGCTATTTTTGAGCCTATTAGGGATACTTTAAAGCCTTTGTTACCATCAGGGGTATTTAGAAACCTGTAGTTTAGTTACTTCAACCTCTGCAGTTGTCTTTTGAGTTAGCTGTGGGCAGAAAACTAATTTTGGAGAGGTAATTATAAGAGTGAGAGAACTCTATTTATTATTGCTAATCTGGCAACCTCTGCGTCATATGAGCGTGAAAGGGTTAAGGGGAGGTTTTTAGTGTAATTCCTAGACTTCCATCAAGCTTGAAATTACACCCCCTTGACCTCCTTTCAAGATAAATTTGTACATTTTTCGGTAGAAAAATTTCCCGGCCGAAGGCCGGTTCCTCTTAAATTACAGGCTCGCTATCGCTCGCCAGGAAAAAATCGACACCTAAATGGCACGAAAGGTCTTAAAAGTGACATAAATGGGGCAAAAGTTCTTAAAATTGCCAAACTAATGTGGCGAACGTCTTAAAATCTCAAAAGCAATGGGGCTAACCATGAGGGAGAAAGGGGTCAAGAAAAAAGTCCGTCAAGTGGAAATCTCCCCTTAAAACTATCGCGCAATGTACCGGACAACAAAATAAACGGAAATGACGGTAACAAATTTGTGATAGGGCAATTGACCACTGGCGAGTTTCGTTCTATAAGGAAGTTGGAGCTGTAAATATCGATATTAAACAGAAATTCAATAATAATGTATTTTTTTTTTTTTTTTTTTTTTTGTAATGGCTAAAGAGTAGGTTGAATTGGATGTTATGGTTAAAGAGTAGGTTGAATTGGATGTTATGTATTTTATAAATTAGCTACACCCGTATTTTAGCTGGTACATCTGCTAAATATCGATGCCTACCGCTCCAACTTCCTTAGAGACTGAAACTCGCAAGTGGCCAATTACGTGCTATCCCGAGTGCTCCTCTAGTTGACTTATTTAATTAAAGTAAGTAAGTAAAGTCAACTTGTCAAAACATATTAGTTATATTGATTTTAATAGGGAAATTGTAGGGCACACATGAAATAGAAAAATCTCTCTCTCTCTCGCTCTCGCTCTCTCTCTCTCTCTCTCTCTCTCTCTCTCTCTCGCTCTCTCTCTCTCTCTCTCTCTCTCTCTCTCTCTCTCTCTCTCTCTCTCTCTCTCTCACAATTGACTCTACTCAAGTACCACCAATCTGTTTAATCACTCTTCAGTTCCCCCTTCCCCCTTCACACACACGCACACATACGCTAATACATACACACACACTCTCTCTCTCTCTCTCTCACACACACACGCTATCATACTTTCGTAGTCATAAACGCGCACACACATACACAATCATACACTTACACACACACACACACATATACTTGTTCTCTCTCCTTTCACACTCCAATGTCTCTCTCATGGTGACACGTTTTCTGTTAATGAGCAGCGCGGGGGAGACTGTCACACACAAGAGAGAGAGAGAGAGAGAGAGAGAGAGAGAGAGAGAGAGAGAGAGAGAGAGAGAGATATGATTGCTATAACATTTAGTAGTATATAACTTGAACAACACACAGACACACACACATATAAAATATATATATATATATATATTTGTTTACAATGCATATTTCACACACTTCTATTTTAAATCTGAGTTTTTTTTTCTGAACCTCTTTCTCCCTCATGTTTAGCCCCATTGGTTGTGAGATTTAAAGACGCTTGCCCCATTAGTTTGGCGATTTTAAGAACCCTCGCCCCATTTCTGTCAATTTTAAGACCATTCGTGCCATGTAGGTGTCGATTTTTTCCTGGCGAGCGATAGCGAGCCTGTAATTTAAGGGCAACCGGCTTTCGGCCGGGACATTTTTCTACCGAAAAATGTACAAATTTATCTTGAAAGGGGGTCAAGGGGGAGTAATTTTAAGCTTGATGGAAGTCTAGGGAATCAACTAAAAACTTCCCCTTAAGGAGAGGTGAAAGCCATTATTCATATATGTAAATCCCAGTTCTCTGCATTCCTATTGCCGTACGTGCCTGTGTATACGAGTGAGGAGAATATAAAGAGGGGGGGGGGTATTATATGGAGGGGAGGGGGGGGGGGGGGGTGATATATTGCAGGAACAGGGTTTGCGGTGTGGGGGGAGGGGGTTTTCTTTAAGGTTGGGGAACCGCGGTTACTTAGTAGAGTTATCAAAAACCCTCTTAACAAATGAATGGATCTTTCTCGTGTTTTGATTAATATTGAGTCTTGAGATTGAACTAGGCATTGTCCTCGGGTTTTTCCGTCATAATTTTGTTTTGATTAATTTATCAGTTTTGTTTATAATATATCCACGAATTAATATATATATATACATATATATATATATATATATATATATATATATATATATATATATATATATATCGTTAATATATATGATATATATAATAGATAATCATAATACTGTATAGATGAAATTATTTTTAACACACACACACACACACACACAGTTACAAAACACAACAATTGATTTTGAACAAGTCCAGGATAATTCCTAGCCTAACAATCTCGAGTGGGTGTGCCCGACCCCTCAATAGCACTTTACTAGTTAAAGTACTCGACACATCGTCAGCCGGCAAACACCATTCAAACCATCACGACACATGTTACAATCACACTTATCTCGATCTTCCTCGCGTTCTCTATGTCCTTTCTCTCGCTCTCTCTTTCTCTCTCCGGTTTATTGATCTCATGGTTCTATTCTTAAATATATGGGTACGGTGTGTGGCCTATCCCCTTGTCGAACACAGATTAGGGAACTGTGTTGTTTTAAAAGACGGCTTGATATCACCCAGATTCATTCATTCCGGTTTGTAATGGATGTAACTTGTAAGCTGTTTGAGATGTTTACTCTTCTTTACAAAACACATTCTCTCTCTCTCTCTCTCTCACACACACACACACACACGTACACACACACACATACAGATTAATTCTTCCTGTAAATCACTCACTTAGTGTCGTTCTATTGTGAGAGAGAGAGAGAGAGAGACTTTAGCGTTATACGTAACACTCAGTAAACAGTCAGGAATTTAGCCAGCACCAGGACTTCCCGCCATTCACTGGACATTCCCCCCACAATATTTAATACGGTAAATGGCGGCTTTACACTTTTATCGTTTTTTTTTTTTGCCCCCTACCGCGGTATTTTTCCCCCCATAATGGCTATCGATCTTAAAAGTAACACAAAGAGCCAATTGTAACAGCTGGCTGTCACCCCTCCCCCAGGGCACTTTATGTCGCACGACTGGTATTGCATTTACGGTGTATGAGTCAGTACTGTATTATAATTAAGTGAAGCTTGTTTCCTATCTTTTTGTTCGCTCTTGTTACCTCCGCCAACGAACTTGACGAAGTTAGACGGAGTTTATGTTTTTTGCTTCTGTTTGCTTGACTTTCTTTAAACAAGATATCTCGCAAAGTTTTGAACCGATTTTCACGAAATTCGGGGTGCAGATACGATATGTGCCAAGGAAAAAGTGATTCAATTTAGGAAGCAATCTGGATCATATCCTGGAACCCAGATCCAGAAGACTATTTGGACCTATGATATTAACGGTAAAGAATCATACAACCTAGGCAGAGGTACTGTATGTGCTCTGCCGAGTGCCCTTCTAGTTGATAATATTTAGGTCACGAACATTTCAAGATTATTATAAGATCAATTTCTGAATTAATGTGATCAATTATAGCGGATTCCCGAATCCCGAGATCAATCTCGAATAAACACATTCTTCATATTATATGCTAAAATTTATTAGATCAATTTTGAAGAATTATTCTTTGTTTTAATTCTACCTTTGTAGGGTATAAAACAAAAATGTGTCATAATCGAAGTGAAAATCGCATATTACATTTCAATACAGTATTTAGAATTTATGTTTTCCCCTTTCCAATTTAGATCGAATGACGAACGATTAAAATCCTTGACTCTTTACGTCTCTGACGCGTATCTAAAGGGGAAAGCGTCGGGATTACCACCCAAAAGAGACGAAGGTCCCACAATAAACTAGGGGAGATCAAATTCCAACCATACCACATACCAATAAACTACAAAACAAAGGGATCGCGATGACAGACAGTTGAAGGACCCTCCCGCAATCCTTTCTCCCTCTCTCATTTCCCTCTTTTATTTACTTATTATTCTGCGCTCAAGTCCCGCCCCGTGCACCGTCACAAGGGAAGCAATGAGGCGATTTAAATACGTCATTATTATCCAATTTTACGCGGGTTAGGCTTCAAGATGGTGGGCTGCCGGCGTGCGCGGGGTCCTTGGGATTTGGCGCGAGCCGTGATGTTGTTGTCGGTTCTTTGTGTTAGAGAGAGAGAGAGAGAGAGAGAGAGAGAGAGAGAGAGAGCAAAATGTGTGATGTGTGTGTCTGTGTGTGAGTTACAGTTACATAAATGCATGACTAGTTGAATGCACGATCTAATTGACCCATCTACTGGTAAATAAAAGCTCCCCCAAAAGCATTACATTTTCATGGTTTAAAAGGAAGCGGACTTTCTCTTCTCTTAATTAAGCCCAGAACCGTACAAATCGCCTGCTTCCTGCACGCGTATCGTACCTGTATAGAAATCTTGAGCCAGTAATGAGGGAAAACCTAGACTTGTTCCATATATTATAGTACTCCATTATGTCTGGATTCGGTCATCCCTAAAATTTTGTATAGACCCACCATGTGGAGCCCAGGGCTTTGGAATCACGTCCTAGAATTTTTATTGGCGGGCTGGTGTCGTCGACTAGGTCAGCCAACCGCCCCAAGCGACCCGCCAAACTTAACCACCCATCCCAACTTTATTGTATTCCGAATACGCCATTAAATCATCCTACACGGTATTAGGCAGTGTTCTATACCGGCTTTGGCCCACTCACCCATACCCATATTTTTTTTTTCTTCCCTTTACTTTTCTTCCACTTCCACCCACCACCACACCAAATTGCCACCAACCGCCACCACCTCACCACCACCACACGCACCACCCCCCACCACAACCCACCACCACCATCACCACACCACCACCGCCCACCACACCCCCACCACCACCACCACCGGCCACAACCACCACCACCACCACCACCCCCACCACCCACCCACCGCCACCACCACCACACACCACCGCCACCACCCACCGGCCACCCCCACCACCACCACCACAGCCACCACCACACCACCACCACCAACCACCACCACACCGCCACCCCACCACCCACCACCCACCACCACCACCTCCACAACAACCACCACCACCACCACCACCACCACCACCACCACCACCGTCCACCAACATACCACCTATTCCACCACCCCCGTTACCCACCACCTCCACCTCACACCACCACCACCACCACCACCACCACCACCGCCACCACCACCACCACCACCACCACCACCGCCACCACCACCACCACCGCCACCACCACCACCACCACCACCGCCCCACCACCACAACCCACGCCACCACCACCGACACAACCCACCACCCACCACTTCCGCCCAACACACCACCACCACCACCACCACCACACCACCACGACACCACCAACCACAACGCCCCCACACCAACACCACCGCCACCACCACCACCACACCACCGCCACCACAACCACCAACACTCCAACAAACCGCACCACAACCACCCAACCACCCCGCCACCACCACCACCACAACACCACCGCCACCACCACCACCACACCCCCCCCCCCCCCCCCCCCCCCCCCACCCCCCCCCCCCCCCCCCCCCCACCCCCCCCCCCCCCCCCACCCCCCCCCCCCCCCCCCCCCCCCCCCCCCACCCCCCCCCCCCCCCCCCCCCCCCCCCCCCCCCCCCCCGCCCCCCCCCCCCCCCCCCCCCCCCCCCCCCCCCCCCCCCCCCCCCCCCCCCCCCCCCCCCCCCCCCCCCCCCCCCCCCCCCCCCCCCACCCCACCCCCACCACCACCCCCCCCCCCCACCAACTCCCGCCACCACCACCACCACACCACCACCA